>JASDQU010436702.1:27820-52165 GCA_032191745.1 Picea mariana
CAACGAGAAATCACATTTCAAAAAAAAAAATGGACAAAGAAATAACATCGTTGCAATCAACCCAAGGGGAGAAAATTAATTTAACATTGTAGATGAACCTTTATTTCTTCTGCTAACTCTAGCTGAAAGGAGATGGATATTTGATAGACTATCTACAACGATATATAACTGGATGAAGTGGTTTATGAATATATCATTTTGCAGTTCTAATTGTATTTGAATGTGAGGTTGAAATAGAGGTTGTTCATAATTTCAAAATGTAAATAGATATGCTTATACAGATTAAATCTAAATAACAGGAAAATCTATGCTTATGTAGGAAACATAGAGAACTGCATTATGATGAATACCAAACAGTAGACATCATACACTGATTTGAAAGAGAATGAAACTTACTTTGAAGAGATACCTGCAGGCTCTGGATTCCAGACAATGCCACTCCAAATATAAAAATGCCTAGAAGTTTTGGTCGATCTCAAGATGCACCAAATTAAAAAACGGCTTGTTGAATCCGCCTGCGAACTATGAGGCAATAGTAGGTGTTGCATTTAATTGTATCATTGAAGTCACTACAACTCAAATCAGGGTGCCAGTTGCCATGGATCCAACTAGATTTGGTGGTTTAACTGATCTCATAGGAGGCTGGAAATCCCCCGGATTTGACTGTCAAAGTATTGAATATCCTCTGGCGGAAATTTATGAGTGAAAATGAGGGGACGAGGAGACTCAGGGTGAATAGACAACCTAAAATGGCCAAATCCACCATGCATAGTATGGGGATGCTATGGCATGAGAGATTGAGGAACATGCAATAACCTGCATGGTAGATAGTGTTCGCCCTTGAACGCAGGCCACTTCATTAAAAACAAATGGATGCATGCCCTAATATAAAACGTGCGTTGTAATATACGTGTCTTGATATGAATGTGCTCCCTAATATGAAACAATAACACATAATTCAATTATAAACCCATAATTTTATTTATGTCTTTATAAATTGAAGGCACGATGTGGCATCAGACCATGTCGCCCTTGACACCACAACCATTAAAAACGAATGCATGCCCCTAATAATGATGCATATAAAAAATGAATGCGTCCCTCCAATATGAAACATGGGTGGTAAGAGGCTGAGGTAGTGACCATTTCCAATAGTTACACCGAGAGGCGTATACCTATTGGAAATGCACACATTTAAGAGGTTTTTAGTGTTTAATAGGTTTTCTATGGACATGAATTAATATGGCTAGAATATTCTTAATTGTCACAATAAATGAATGGCTATAATTTCAACCATTAACTTCATTGCTTTTATAAATACATATTTTTATATGTTTATATTTTACATTTACGTAATCATGTATAAAAATTACTTGTTCCCTGATTGATTACCACGTCTAGTTAATTAGAAAAAATTAAAATATTAACACAAAGTGGCATGGAAAAAATGGAGCACAATTGTTCACTACTAGAGTGAGTGCCATGGATAGGACTACCAGACGGATGCCACGTATTAGTGTTTCTGTTTATGTTGGAAGACACGTATTAACGTTTTTGTTTATGTTGGCAGGCTGGAGGACGTTTTATTTTATGGTCTTATGATTGTGGTGTTCCACTTTTAATGAGCAACGAACTTTTTTGATTCCCAATACTACTGATTTTTTTGTTTCTATATGTGCTACGCAGTCAACCATCCAACTACTGATCTTTTCATTTTTCTGTGTGCTATGCAGGCCACCCTCCAATTGCAACATATGTTCAAGTGATCCTCATTTTTCTCTATTCTACGCAGGCCACCCTCCAATTGCAACCTATGTTCAAGCAATTCATCACGAATGTTCAACAAGACGACTCTGGTCTGGAAAACAACATGTCACACTTTGGCCTAGATCACGAATTCATAGATGTTACCTGGTATTCTACTCAGCTAAAGGTAGTTTATAGAGTGGACGATCGGGTGCTTGTATATACATACACGAATGGAGTAAATGATTTCATACTGTTAAACCGTATTTTTTCCCCTCTCCTATACAGTGCCAAGAGAGAAGGTAAGAGAATCCAACATGCATTCTCATATTTATATGCATATGAATCCACGGTGGGCTTCGAGACTGTCTGCCATGTACTCTTTAATAGCGTCCACACTCTGATCTACCACTTGGGGAGGGGGCACAACCAGAGGATTCCCTTCCACCTTAAAAAACTGCAGCTTTTCCAAGCGCCCAATAGACTCAGGCAATGCGGTTATTTGATTGTAACTGATGTTTAACTCGATGAGAGACGTCAGACCCCCTATCGATTCTGGGAGAGCCACAAGATAGTTAAAATTGCTGCTGAGATCCAGGTATTCCAGATTCATCAAGTTCTCAAGATCTTCCGGAAGGTCTGCCAGCTTGTTCATGTGGACATCCAGAAAGCGAAGACACATCATGTGGGAGGTGGAGTACGGAAGATGTGTGAGCCTGTTCGAATAAACACACAGCTTCCGAAGGTTCAGCAGTTCGAACCCCAGCCCCTCAGGCAGCCGCATGAGTTGATTGAAATTGGCCATCAATTCTTCCAGTGCGCTGAATTAAAAAATAAATGTCGCGGTTGAAAATCAGAAATAATGGCAGGGGTTTGAATAAGATAAAACTACAAAATCAACTCAGAGGTTCTTTTAATAGCCTACCGGCAGCTTTCAATATGATCAGGAAGCGCAGCAAGAGAATTCCCAGAAACATTGAAAACCTTAACCTTCACAAGACACCCTATGGAGTCCGGTAGCGATGTAAGCTGATTTGATTGAATGTCGAGATGCGTTAGATTAACCAAACTCGTCACAGATTCAGGCAAAATCTGCAATAAACAATTAAGTCTGCGTGAATTTCGGGTGAGAGATTATGGCCGACTCTTAATTACGTCGAAATTGGTACACTTACTTATACCTATTGACAATGGGTACATTTAATGATATTTTAACAATAAATTTCAATTTTATGGTTATCAATTGAAGATGATGGCACATTCTTAATCATTCTTTCAAATCAATGAATGAGATCTCATATCCATAATTTTTTAGCATTTTAAAAGCATCCATTAACATGTTTACTTTTTAAAGTTTATTTAATATGAATAAAAAATTAATGTGTAACCATCTAATTACCACGTTCAAATGATTAACAAACTTACTTAAAATTACAAATTTACTTCACTATTCACCTTTTATCATTTTATATTATTAAATTTACATTTGTACCACATTTTCCATACCTGCTATACACCCACATCCTCATAATTACCATTGCTTTCATATTCTTCCTATGATGGCAGCCGCATCCATTCGTTTCATTTTCTTCCTACGATGGCGACCCCATCCATCCGGCTTTTTATTAGGGCCGGTTTCTCATGTCCATGATAAAGAGCGTAACAGGAAGAGACACAGGTGCGAGCAAAAGGCCAGGCAAAATTAATGAATGCAGCTTGCCAGACGAGGACGAGAGCGGCCCAAAATCCAGGACAAGCATATACACACCCGTGACTATGGCAATTCTGTAGGACATTGCCACCAAGAATGGTCGTTGCATTTGTGTCATTTCCTTTTGGTCTGCCCCTACAACGAAGGGCACCGAGAGGAAGCAGACCATGGCAGGAACCCTGACGTTCAAGAGCAGGAAAAGGGATTCGGTGCGGGGAGTTATTGCAGTATGGATAGAGGTGTAAACCGTCACGCTCAACCCCGCGTAAATGTAGAGCCCCAACGCAAAGCCTCTCTTGTTCTCAAAGTTTCGAATGCAGATCAGGTACGTTACCATGTTCAACTAGCAGATGTTGTTGCCTGCGAATATACAGAGAAGAAACGCCTGCTATGCGCAAAGAAAAATCAATAAATCAATTTCGTGATCACAGAACAGTGATAAGTGTGCGATATATGTGCTTATATATCTTACTGTACATATATCTCATTATATATATGTCAACATATATATTTTGTGCAACTTTTGTACATATACTGACAATGGGATATCTGCGCATAAGCGTCCCACTGTATATATATCTTATTGTCTCGGCATATACTAAATAACCCATTTTCTACATGATATTTATCCCTTATCTAATACAAAATTACAAATCTTTATAAACCTCAGGTGCAATTGCAATTAATGTCAGGAATCATTCTCAGTATAAATGAATTTCGATTTTCACCCACCTGCCAGTATACCAAGGGAGAGATCTTCCAAACCAGCGAGAGCCACTGGACACCATAGCCCACAAACCCCAAGTAGCCGACAATCAGAAACACAGTCCACATAGGAAAATAAAGAGAAGGGAGGCCCGATAACCATCCCATCACCTTTCCTAGATCAGAGGACAGAGCAAGATTGTTGAAATGGACCTCGTCGATGTCTAATACTTCCTTAAGAACCAAGGAATAAGCAGAGAAATTGAAGTTGGTTCCATGGATTACCTGCAGTCATATGGCAGCGACGAAGCCCATCCATCTGAATGATTTTGTTCCGCGTTTTATTTTTTAGGAGAGCCAAAATCTTTCGGCGTTCACCAGCCACAAGTTTGCGGCTATGCTAGTAAATAATATTCTTGAAAGAATCGTACCTCTAAATTATTATTGGAAAGGTCGAGCTTAAAAAGTGTAGATGACTTGGAAAGGTCGAGCTTAAAAAGTGTAGATGACAGTTTCTCTATTTCCTATGGAACGCTATGAAGGAGAAGCCCGCTAAGGTCGAGTTTAAGGGAGGAGTCTTTATGAGAAGCTTGATGCAACAACGCTAAAATTTTCTTTTCGGCCTCTTGAAACTCAGACGTCCGGCTATCCGAGAGCATTATTGTGTCCTCTGTGGGCTTCGCGCCTAGGGTTTTTCTGTCAGATGTAATCATTTCACCGCCTCTGTGTAAACAGTAAATCGGTAGCTTGATCTTTCAAGACTCAAGGCACCATCGGTGGATTTGTTAGCGATAGCCGCCTGAACCTTTGCAGGCCACGAGTCATCATCACCGCTTAATTAAATCTTTTTATAAGATCGAAGGGGCATTTTTGTTTGTATAAATACCTGAAATGAATTGTAAGAAAGATAGCGTGAAAGCACATTGAATAGAAGTTGCTATTTTTGTATTCGGAGGTTTTTTCTCCATTGATTTTTTTAGTTCGGAAACTCGTCTGATTCATATCTCGTACTTGTTGTTCATTGAATTAAGTTTTTTTTGGGGGGTTCGCTATATTGTTTTTAATTTAAGCAAATGTTGTAATTATTTGGAGTGCACGGAGTTCTTGAATTTCAAAACTCCAAACCCAAAATGGGTGATTTTAATATAAAGACATATTGAACCAAAGTTGATATTCGACATTCAGAGTTCAATTGTTAAAGAGTGCGTGGAGTTCCTTACTTTCAAAAACTCGGAACCCAAAGTGGTGGCCCAAACCCTATTTGTGTTTTGTGATTCGGGATTAGTTGTTGCATTCTCCTTTTGCGTTGGGTGTTTGTAAACCCCGAAACCCTAAAATGTTGGGCCCACAACTTATTCAGGTTTTGCGATTCGACAATTCACGTGGTGTTTTGTTTTTGGAGTCTGGCGTTTGTAATTGCCGAATCCTGAACCCCAATTGACCTCCGGTTTTTCACATTTGGTATCAGAGTAAGTATTCTATTCTGCTATTGCTTAGTTCATTGCAGATTATTCCTGTTAGTGCCAAATTTTATTCTCTTATTTTCCCGCGTGAAGGTTTATTTAATTCCTTTAAAATTTTATAAAAATGGTTGCGTCTGGTAGTAATTCTTCTCAGATTCAGGTTCCTGTTCTGAGAGAGAAGTCATATGAATCTTGGTATATTCGAATGAGGACAATTTTATGTTCTCAGGATTTATGGACCTATGTTATTGATGGTTATGCTGAGCCAACTGATGTAGCAGCAGAATTGGCTCTCTCTAATGCTGACCGTGTTTTGCTGAAGGAAAACATGAAAAAGGATAACAAAGCTCTTGGATTAATCGAGCAAGGATTAAATGAATCCATTTTTACGAAGATTTCTAGTGCTACATCTTCGAAGATGGCTTGGGACATTCTTGAAACCTGTTATCAAGGAGTGTCCAAGGTGAAGACAGTCAAGTTGCAGAATTTGAGAAGGGACTTCGAAAATCTGAAGATGAAGGATAATGAAAGTGTTGATACTTTCATGACTCAAGTAATGAGTGTTGTGAACTAGCTTAGGCAGTATGGAGATGATATTGAAAATAAGAGAGTTATTGAGAAAGTGTTGAGAAGTTTACCCAAGAAGTTTGAACCCGTTGTTGTACCCATAGAGGAATTTAAGGATTTAAGTCAAATGCAAATTGATGAGGTAATTGGTTCCCTTGTTGCTCATGAATCTAGGATATCTAGATATGAAGAAGGATCATTGGAGCATGCTTTCAAATCCCAACTGCATGTTACCAGAGGTAGAGGCAGAGGAAGGTTTCATACTCATGGAAGAGGAGGTCGATTTTTTGGTCGAAGGGACAATAGAATTGAATCAGTGTTTGAGGAGAAGTTCCAGCAGAATCCTCCTAATTTAAGAGGGAGCAATAGCAAACCCTGGCAGCAAGAAAATCAGAGGTATGATAAATCTAAAGTACAATGCTATTACTGTAAAAAGTTTGGGCATTTTGCTAACAAATGTTGGAAGAAGTAGGCAGATGTTGGAAAACAGTCTGCACATATCACAAATGAGTCCGAGGATGATCAAAATCCTGTGTTCTTGACTTGTAATGTCACTCAAGAAAGTGCTAATGATATTTGGTTTTTGGATAGTGGTTGCAATAACCACATGACTGGTAATAAGGATTTATTTTCTTATATTGATACTAGTATTAAGTCTGAAGTAAAACTGAGAAATGACTATAAGGTTATAGTTAATGGTAAAGGTGTAGTTCCAGTTTACACTAAGAATAGTCAGAGAAGAAATATTGACGATGTTTATTTCGTGCCTGGTTTAAATGCAATCTTATTAGTGTTGGACAGTTGTTGGAGAAAAAGTACAGAGTGTTCTTCAAGAACAAGGTATGTACAATCTATGATAAATTTCCCAGCAAACAGTTGATTGCAAGAGTAGAGATGACCAAGAATAGAATGTGTCCACTTGTTATGAAAAATGATTTGAGTGGTTCTTTAAATGCTTATAACGTTGGAAGCTTAGATGAATCTCGGTTATGGCATTTGAGATATGGTCATTTATACTTTGGTGGCTTAGATCTGTTACAGAAGAAACCGATGGTAAACGGGTTACCTTGTATTCAACAACCTGCAAGCTCTTGTGAGAGCTGCATACATGGAAAAAATCACAGAGAGAAATTTGTTTCAAGTGTTTCCTACAGAGCAAAAGCTCCATTGAAAATTGTCCACACAGATTTATGTGGACCTATGCAAACACCTTCTTTAACTGGCTTTGTTTATTTTATGACATTCATTGATGATTTCAGTAGGAAGACTTGGTTGTATTTGTTGAAACAAAAATCTGAAGCCTTTGATGTTTTTAAGAAGTTTAAGTCTATGGTTGAGAATGAGAGTGGTCAAACCATTAAAGTCTTAAGCTCTGACAGAGGAGGTGAATACAAACTTAATGAATTCATTGAATTTTGTGATCTTCATGGAATTAAAAGACAGTTTATTGCTCGATATACTCCACAGCGGAATGGAGTGGTTGAAAGGAAGAATCAGATCATCATGGATATGACTCGAAGCATGTTGAAAGAGAAGCATATTTCAAATGAATATTGGGGAGATGCGGTTCTTTGCTATGTTTTTATCTTGAATAGAAGTCCGACCAAGACCGTGAGGGATCGTGTACCTCATGAAGCTTGGGATGGTAAGCTTTGCAGTAGTTCTCATTTCATAATTTTTGGATGTGTTGCATTTGCGCATGTACCTGCAGAAATGAGGAGGAAGTTGGATGACATAAGCAAGAGATGTATCTTTGTTGGATACAGAGAAGAGTCTAGGGCATATAAACTCTACAATCCTATCACCCAGAAATATGTAATCAACAAAGATGTTCAAATTAAAGAAGATGAAGCCTGGGATGGAAGTATTGACAAATCAATTTCAGAGGGAGCTGTGTTACCTCGTGAAGATGATAATGGAGTTAAGGAGGCTGAAGGAGATGGACATATGGTTCCACATGCACATACACCTGCAGCAAGAAGTCCAACAAAGCAAGCACCAGATTTCAGCCTATCTCAATTTTGAACGTCCAAAACTCATGAGCGTGGTGAGCCATCTGGACATGGTGGACATCAATCAGATTCATAGGTAAGTAGTGAATAAAATCCCACTTTAGCTTCATTGAAAAACATATTTAATGGTCAGAAGACTAGAATCTTAAGAGAATTATATGATCAGAATGAGGAAGTAGATCAGAGTTCAAATTTTGCATTAATGGCATGTGATCCTGTAAGTTTTAATGAAGCTGCTAAAGAGGATGTTTGGATAAAAGCAATGGATGAGGAGATTGATTCGATTGAAATAAATAACACTTGGGATCTTGTCGATTTACCTGAAGGTAAGAAGAGTATTGGTGTTAAGTGGGTTTATAAGACTAAGTTGAATGCAGATGGTGAAGTTGAAAAGTACAAGGCAAGACTTGTAGCTCAGGGGTTTAGTCAACAACCCGGTATTGATTACAATGAAACATTTGCTCATGTAGCAAGAATTGGCACTGTGAGGATGGTCTTAGCTATTGCAGCTCAGAAAAGATGGATCATGCATCAGATGGATGTTAATTCTGCATTCTTAAATGAATATTTGGAAGAAGAGGTTTATGTAAGACAACCTCTGCGTTATGAGATTGATAAGCACATAGATAAAGTTTAAAAGTTAAGGTAGGCTTTATATGGATTGAAACAGGCATCGAGAGTTTGGTATAGCAGGATTGATGAATACCTGACCTGTTAGCTTTTCAGCTCGAGAGGTACTCCGCATGTTTTGTCTTGTATGCGGATGTTACTTTAATGTTTACACTACCAGGCACTTAACTTTGTAATAGTTTTTATAAAATTGTTTAAGTGGTTTTTTTATTAAAGTGACTTTTTAATAAAGTGTACCTTCTAATTTTAAAGTGACTTTACTTTCATAAAGCACTTATGTAATAAAGTGAAATTCACTTTAATTTTAAATGAGACATTTTGGAGGGAATGAATCATGACCCTTGATCTTGGAAAAGGCAAGATCTAATCTTGGCTTTTGGATCTAGGGTTGGGGAAGGGGAAAAGACACTTTTGGGGGGAAAATGTCATTTTCAGATTATAAAAGAGTGCATTGGGTAGTGTGCAAGACATGTTGAATGTCGAGAGAGGACATTGAGGGGAGAGTTAGAGAGATTTTCTGAGCAAGCTTCAAAGAGGAAAGTGAGTAGCAAAGAAGGCACATTTTTCGAGGAAAGTGGGCACGATTCCCGAGAAAAAATTTATGTGATTTTTGGACGAAATTTTTTTTCTGCTGTGGGAGGCCGTCCTATACGGATCCGTACAATCCGTACAGTCTGTACGATTCCATATAGTCCGTACAGTCATACGGATTTGACACGAAAATCGAGACAATTTTTAGCACAGTTTTCGAGGCAATTTTCAGATTTTTGGTGGCCATTTTTGGGCCATACGAAATAGTCCGTACAGTGGACTGTGGGCACGGAAAATGAGGTATGGAAGAGGTAGGACAGAGGTACGATTTTGGCATGGAAAACGAGGCAGATTTATGTGGGATATATTTGGTGTTGTGAGGTATTTTCCTTGGCTGGAAATGTTGTTTTGTTGCTGATATGTACTTTCCCGAAGTTGAATAATAAATATCTCTCTCGCGTTGTGTTTCCCCACATTGGGGTTTTCCTTGGCATTTGCCTAAATTTCTGTGAGTTATGGGTTGTTGTCCATTGTGTATTTCCGCTGCATATTTTGCTTAACAATGTGTATTTCTTCTTATAGAAATTTATGAATGTGGGTATGCATTTTTGAAATTTAAGAAGACAATTATCTCTAGGTTGCTAAGTGTTTGATGAAATGTGTGAATGAAATATTTTTGATTTTTTCATTAAAAATCTACATGGTATCATAGCTTTGTCTCTGAAAGTGGGCAGTGTGATATTTGGGCAAAAGGGTGTGATTGTTTTCCTTGAGTTGTGATAGGGAATATGACTATAAGCATTAGATATGAGCATCGGTTGGATGGCATTTCTAACTACTTGCAATGGAAGGTTCGTTTGTCAGTCATTCTCAAGGAGAACAAGATCATAGCTATGTCAGCTCTGTTGTAGTAGCTCCCGCAGTAGATCTTGTTGCTTTGGACTTGCATGAGGTCAAGGAAGCCAGAGCTCAGAGGATTATTCTGGATGGGGTGAAGGATCACCTTATCCCACACTTGACTGAGAAAAAGACTGCCAAGGAAATGTGGGATACACTTAAGAACTTGTTTGAGGCGAAGAACGAGAACCGAAAGATGGCCTTGAAGGATAAGTTGCATGATACGAAGATGGGTAAGGAGGAGAGTGTCTCTTCTTATCTTACCCGGGTGGCTCAAGTCAAAGATGAGCTGGCAGCTGTTGGAGAGGTCACTTCGGATTTTGAGTTGGTGAGGATAGCCTTAAATGGCTTCACCAAAGATTGGGAAGTCTTCGTGAAGTGCATGGTGGGTTGTGAGCATCTACCAGATTGGAGCAGACTGTGGGATGATTTCACTCAGGAGGAGATCTGGGAAAGATCTCAGAGCAGTGATCAGAAGACAGACAGAGATGATGAGAATGTTGTTCTTGTGGCAAAGAGCAAGAAGAAAGGAAGTTCCGGAAGGGACTTGAGTAAAGTCAGATGTTATTATTGTAACCAGTTGGGGCACCTTGCCTCTCATTATCTTGAGAGGAAGAAGAAGTAAAATGACTCTGAGGGGCCTGAGACAGCTGCTACAACAACCATAGAGGACTTTGCTTCAAAGTTCAATAGGGAATTTTCTTTGGTTACCCTAGTTTCCAGTGTCCGCAATGGAGGATTTGGAGGTGATGTCAGATGGATTGTGGATAGCGGAGCCTCTAACCACATGACGAGAATCTGGCGAGTATTCCTAGACTTCACAGAGATTGGTTCTGGGCGACAGGTGGTAAATGAAGGTGGTATGGAGAGAGCTGTACATGGAGTTGGGAATGTTAGATTCCAACTCGAGTTTGGGGGACTCTTGGAGATTGATGGAGTTCTCTTTGTTCTAGGGTTGAGTGTTAACTTTCTCTCATTCTCAGCCTTGCAGGATGTAGGATATTGAATATTGTTTAAGAGGGAACATGTCTTTATCTATAGAGAGGGAGTGGACCCGGTAGAGCTACAGCTGATCGATAACCGAGTGGATAGGTTGTATATGTTGAGAGGACAGCCTATGATGTATGATTTAGCGTCGGATGAGGAGCGTGAGGAGGCTCCTGAGACTACGGTGGCACCAAGGTATCAGTCTTGCATTCCGAGAGAAGAGAGTGAGTCTCTTCTGAGCACTGGCAGAAGGCTCAGCCGGGTTGATTGAACTGATGCTCAAGATGAAGTGAGCTCAGGGTTTCGAGAGGTTTCCAGGAGAAGATCTTCTAGTTCGAGTTCTGTGCAGGTGTTGCAGATGGCTCCAGGTTCAGAGGGATCTCCTACAGAGTACAGTGTGATGGGACCAGATGATGGAGATGGCAGCGAGTACATCCCTCGCTAAGAGAGAGTGTTAGCTTTTTAGCTTGGGAGGTACTCTGCATGTTTTGTCTTGTATGCAGATGTTACGTTAATGGTTACACTACCAGGCACTTAACTTTGTAATAGTTTTTATAAATTTGTTTAAGTGGTTCTTTTATTAAAGTGTACCTTCTAATTTTAAAGTGACTTTACTTTCATAAGGCACTTATATAATAAAGTGAAATTCACTTTAATTTTAAATGAGACATTTTGGAGGGAATGAATCATGACCCTTGATCTTGGAAAAGGCAATATCTAATCTTGGCCTTTGGATCTAGGGTTGGGGAAGGTGAAAAAACACTTTTGGGGGGAAAATGTCATTTTCAGATTATAAAAGAATGCATTGGGTAGTGTGCAAGAGATGTCGAATGTCGAGAGAGGACATTGGGAGGAGAGTTAGAGAGATTTTCTGAGCAAGCTTCAGAGAGGAAAGTGAGAAGCAAAGCGGGCACATTTTTCGAGGAAAGTGGACACGATTCCCGAGAAAAATTTTCTGTGATTTTTGGCCGAATTTTTTTTTCTACTGTGGGAGGCCGTACTGTATGGATCCGTACAGTCCTTATGATTTCGTACAGTCCATACAGCCGTACGGATTTGGCATGAAAATTGAGGCGATTTTTAGCACGATTTTTGAGGCGATTTTTAGATTTTCGGTGGTTGTTTTTGGGCCCTACGGAATAGTCCGTACAGTGGAATGTGGGCACGAAAAATGAGGTACGGAAGAGGCAGGACAGTGGTACGATTTTGGAATGGAAAACCAGGCAGATTTCTGTGAGACAGATTTGGTGCTGTGAGGTATTTTCCTTGGGTGGAAATGTTGTTTTCCTGCTGATATGTACTTTCCTGAAGCTGAATAATAAATCTCTCTCTCTCTAGTTGGGTTTCCCCACATTGAGGTTTTCCCTGGCATTTGCCTAAATTTCTATGAGTTATGGGTTGTGGTCCATTGTGTATTTCCGCTGCATATTTTGCTTAACAATGTGTATTTCTGCTTATAGAAATTTCTAAATGTGGGTATGCATTTCTGAAATTTAAGAAGACAGTTATCTCTAGGTTGCTAAGTGTTTGACGAAATGTGTGAATGAAATATTTCTGATTTTGTCATTAAAAATCTACATGACTAGTGTTGGATTTAGCAGAAGTTCAAGTGAACCAACTCTGTATACAAAGGTAAACAAGGAAGGTAAAATTTTGATTGTTTGTTTGTATGTTGATGACCTTATTTTTACTGGAGATTTATCTGTAGATGATTTTAAAGATGCCATGAAAACAGAGTTTGAGATGACTGATTTAGGATTGATGAAGTATTTTCTTGGAATTGAAGTGGATCAATCTGATGATGGCATTTTCATTTGTCAAACTAGCTATGCAAATGAAGTGTTGAAAATGTTTAGAATGTTGAATTGCAAGCCAGCTGCAACACCAATGGCAACTGGTATTAAACTTAGCAAGTTTGATGAGGGATCATATGTTGATCCAACTCTGTATAAGAGGTTGGTTGGAAGCCTTATGTATTTAACAACAACGAGAACTGATATTATGTTTGTTGTAAGTTTAATTTCCAGATTCATGGAGACTCCGAAGAGTACTCATTGGCAAGCAGGGATGAGGATCCTAAGATACATTGCTAGAACAAGTAACTTTGGTATCCAATACACATCAAGCTTGAACTTTGAGTTGATCGAATATATTGATAGTGATTTTGCAGGTTCCATTGATGACAGGAAAATCACATCTGGGTATGTGTTCGGTCTTGGATCTGGAGCAGTGGCATGGGCATCAAAGAAACAACCCATTATGACTCTATCTTCTACTGAGGCAGAGTATGTTGCAACAGTTGTAGCTGCATGTCAAGCTGTGTCAATGAGAAGGATCTTGAATGAATTGTTGCATGACCAGAATGATGCAACCCAAATTGTCCGTGACAATAAAACTGCCATTGCACTGTCAAAGAATCATGTCTTTCACAAACAGAGTAAGCACATTGATACAAGGTATCATTTCATTCGAGAGCCAGTAACTGGTAAAGAGATTTATGTTCAGTTTTGCAGATCTGAAGAACAATTTGCAGACATATTTACGAAGCCTTTGGGAAATGAATTGTATAAAATCCATAGAAGAAATATTGGGGTCTGCAAGCTGTAACGCATTGTTTACAACAATTTTGTTTTACATATTTTCAGTTCATTTTGCTCTGAAATGATTAAAAGGGAGTATGTCAGATGTAATCATTTCACCGCCTTTGTGAAAATGGTAAATCGGTGGCTTTACCTTTCAAGACTCGAGACACCATCGGTGGATTTGTTAGCGGTGGTTGCCTTAACCTTTGCAGGCCACGAAACACCATCACTGCTTAATTAAATCTTTTTATAAGATCGAAGGGGCATTTTTGTTTGTATAAATACCTTAAACGAATTGTAAGAAAGATAGTGTGAAAGCACATTGAATAGAAGTTGCTATTTTTTGTATTCACAGGTGTTTTCTCCATTGATTTTTTTTTGAGTTCGTAAACTCGTTTGATTCATATCTCCTACTTGCTGTTCATTGAATTAAGTGTTTTTTTGGGGGGTTCGCTATATTGTTTTTAATTTAAGCAAATGTTGTAATTACTTGGAGTGCACGGAGTTCTTGAGTTTCAAAACTCCGAACCCGAAAAGGGTGATTTTAATATAAAGGCATATTGAACCAAAGTTGAGATATTCGACATTCAAAGTTTAATTGTTAAAGAGTGCGTGGAGTTCCTTACTATCAAAAACTCCAAACCCCAAGTGGTGGGTCCAAACTCTATTCGCGATTCGGGATTAGTTGTTTCATTTTCGTTTTGCGTTGGGTGTTTGTAAGCCCCCAAACCCCAAAGTGTTGGGCTCACAACTTATTCGGAAAGTGTCGCGATTCAGCAATTCACGTGGTGTTTTGTTTTTGGAGTCTGGCGTTTGTAATTGCCGAATCCCGAACCCCGATTGACCTCCAGTTTTTCACATTTCCATCTATCATGACACTCTCATAGATTTGGTAGTGCTCTGTGAGCGGTAAGACGGCTTCATAGGGAAGCTTTTCCTTTTCTGCGTCTTTCTTGGTCCGAGCTTCCATCTCCACCTACAGTCATATCAATACCCACTAAAACAACGATTTGAAACATTATACATACTAATATATTCTCACAATAAACAAGACTTACCCAAAATATCTGAATTGATTTAAATATCTGAATTGATTTAAAATAAAATAAAATTGTTAAAATAGAATTTTAAAATGCATAGAACTTTGATCCATATAATATACAAAATTCAGACTACTGAAAATCAAATCTGATGGGATTAGCCTACTCTTGATACAAAGATACAAAGAATACACTTATAGTAAATGTTTATAAAACTAAAATTGCAGCCAAATATATATTGAAAAGCCGACAACTAAATTTTGTATGACATGATTACATGAATTTATGGTCATCATCGAGAGTTAGGACACCATAGTGGGCTGGACTCTCATGGTTGCAAATTACTGGTTCAAATTTGCAGTACCTTGAAATTTAATTTAAATAATCCTTTGAGTGCACTATCCAACCATATTTCAACACATGTACTTCATTTATAAACAAGCAAGGATTACAATATTAAAAAACATTAAAAATGAAATGCGTAGAAAAAAATTGGACAGTAATCTCAGATTGCCGTAATTCCGGCAAAGTGGATTCGATTTGTCCCAGCGTTATGTTCCCTCGAGGGGAAACATTTTCGACTGCCAGGAAATAGCTCGAGCTATCCGAGAACAAAAAAAGGTTGGTACGCTCTTGTATTATATAATGTTCTACATGACACTCATTGTTAAGTTTGATTAATACGAGACACTAATATAACATGTGGGGTACCATAAGAATGTGGGGTTTCAAAAGTGATGATGTTGTATAGAAAAAAAGTGATGATGTTGTATAGAAAGCAATGTATTAGTGGGTTTGAATATAAAACAAATGTATGGGTTGGAATATAATAAAATGTATTATGAATATTGTTTATTTGAATATTAAATGGATAAGATAATAATAATATTAATAAAATTAAAATATTTTATAATTATAAAATATGAGTTATGAAATAATAATAATTTAATTATTATTATTTTATCATTTTAAGAGGGTAAGTGATTACTTGATAATTTTTAGAACTAGAAAAATATTAAGAGAAGTTTTTCAAGATCACCAAAACTTAGGAAAGTTGGTAGTGACAAATATTTGGAAAATAATATCTAATCCGGGTATAGGTTGGACAATCTAAGAGAAAATGTTTTTCATCTTCAATCTGGGTATAGGCTGGACAATCTAAGAGAAAGTGTTTTTCATCTTCAACCTTCTTAGTGTCACAAAGGTGACACACTCTTTCATCCCATGGAGAATTGACCAACACCTAGTTTCACTATCGAGCTCGTGAAAATTGTTTCTTATCTTAGCAATGATTATTCTTTTCTTTACAGTTGTCAAAACAAATAGATAATTTTGATCTTCTAGATTAGGGTTGATTACATCACTATAATACCTTAATTTTATTTTTTCCTCTAACTTTTTATCACACCACATTTTCTCCATAAATTTTGATTTGATGATATTTTTAATAGTATCATTATTATGCAATCCTCACTTATAGTGGTTAGGACTAGATTTTGAAGCAATTATAGGAAACCTCTTATCTTCCATGTTATTTAACGTGTTCTTATACATTAGGTATCTAGTCATAGCCGTGCTATCAATAGAACAGATGCTTGTTTCTAAAAAGAGAATGGGATAAAACATCCATAAAAAATAAAAGTACAACAAAAGTCTCAAAAAAATTTAACAATTATATATTAAAAAAACTAAAAATCCTTTCCACTTTAATATAACATATTACAATTTAACAATTATATAATTAAAGAAAACTAAAAAACCCTTAACACAAACATCTAAAAAAATAATAAATTTTTTAATTCATAATTACCATCATGTAAATTTTGTTTACTTGTTCAATGGAATCTTTAAAAGACATCCAAGATCTTTTTCACTTATTTATTTAATAATTTATTAAAATTCTAGAGTGTCGTGTTCTTTTATGGATGCATTTCTTATAGTTTTTATTTTTCATTAAAAACATTGGAATATAAATCTATATTTTAGATCCTCTTTTTAACGGAATTATTTTTGGCAGAATGGTCACAATAGGTTTTAATTTTTATACACAAATTTTATGAACACTTATCAAGGAGATTTGAATCTAGGTGGGCAGAATTATTACTAAGTAAGTCTTAGAGTTACTTTTCACCAGTTTTATTTATTTATTATTATTAATTAGTTTTATTTATTTATTTATTATTATTAATTAATTTTTTATAACAATTTTTTAACAATAAAATTATATTTATTTATTTATTCATTTTTTCCTAAATTTAAATGATTTAACTGATATTAAAAAAGTATTCAAATTTTTAAAAACATAATTTCATTATCCAAGTTTTCATTGAGTAGAATTCCTATTTAATTAGTAATAGAATTTTAATTAAAAAAAGATTCGGTAGAAAAATTTTATAGTCCCACTTTTCATGAATTCCATTTTCATATCCCAAATCAAATTTGTAACCATGGTCGATATTAAAATCCAAATTACGGTTAATCCAAATTACGGTTATGCGGTTGACCGAGGCTAATATATTGATAATGGTTAAAAGTAGCGTCAAAATACTCGTGATCAGGGACATCGAAATTGATATAATATTGGTCAAAAATCTGGTTTTTATATTACATAATGGATAACATTCAAAACACACATTATTTTTTATTTAACTCCCATTTATTCTTCCATATCATTAATCAACAATAAAAACAATATATATGTTTGTTTTTAATAAGTATCATGTAAATTATAAAAAAAAATGTTTTTACACATTTGTCATAATGATATGTTCAAGTAATAATGAATAGCCATACTCTAAATACTTTTGAAATTGATTTTTTTTATTATTGAAAATAATGTGATGTGAAGAGAAATTAACATTTTTTTTTAAATTTGGAAAAAAATCATTTTCTATGAAAAATTGTAGGTGTATAAATTATTAATATAGTTACATAATATGGTTGTAGTAAGGGTAGTTTATAGTGTTAATTCATTTTAACATTAAAAACAACAATTTCATCAATCTAAAATTTTAATTTTAACAATAATTGCTTGATCTAATTCTAGTTATAACCATTGACAAATAGAAAAATGATTAAAAAAACATAAAATATTTAGCATTCTTAGTAATAATAATAATAAAACAAAACTTTTGTAGACTCCCTAAATGACTAGGCAATGTGGTGGACTATAAGGTGGAAGATGTCTGTGATTTAGGTAGCAAATTGGAATCAATATGTGGATGCTATGAATAAAATTCAATTAGAATCAAGGATCAATGTAACAACATTGTAATTGGGATGCAATTAATCATAAAATTTATTTAATAATTAAGAATTCAGTTAATATGGTGAAGGTGATGACTTGATGATGATGGTTAATGTCCATTTAGAACAAATATGTTTTATTGGATCTTAAGAAAGGTAATAAATTACCTATTTTACTTTAGAATTTTATTTGTGTACATGAAAAGTTTTAAGAGAAGTGTTCTTAAATCACCATACTTTTGATTAGTTAATAGGTTAGGAAAGTCCATGTATAGTAACAAATATTTAAAAATCATGATTTAATGTGAGCCTATTCACAATATTATAAAAGAATATGTGTTCATCTTCAACCTTCTTAGTGTCACAAAGATGACACATTCTTTCAATCCTCGAATTGTCCCACTACCTCACTATGAAGCTAGTAAGAATTTGTTTTTTATTTTAGCAATGTTTTTTTTAAGGTAATCAAAACAAATAAAGCTTTGGATCTTTTAAATTAGGGTTGATCACCTCCTTATAGCATGTTAATTTTCTTTTATCCTTTATTCCCCATTATTTAGCCAACACTTTCATCTTCATACCAAATTAACTTGACTTATAAATAATTTTGAGTAAAATTTGAAAAAATCTTTAAAAACCTCAAAATTGAATCTCACATCAAAGTAAATAAAATCTTAAAAACCTCAAAAAATTTCCAAAATTAGATTTTACATCAAAGTAAATGGGATTATGTGTTAAAGAAAAAATAAGCATTTCTCATAATTTTAGTGTAAAAAGTTATCTATCCAATGTCATAACTTAGGCACCTCTTGAGATGAGCACAAACTCCTCAATATACGTAGTTAATGCCAAGAAAATGTGGTGGTAAGTATGGAAATACAGGGAGCACTAGAAAGTATATTGCTATATTCAATGACAATACAATATAGAATGAAGAAGGAATGAATTTTGCAGCTCTTGGTAGGATAAACAAAATGGATAATCGTTGACTCAACCTAGTCCAACTCTCCCAAAATGGATAATTCCTGAAGCAACTCCACGTGCAAAACGTCCACTAATGTAAATTATGTTAGGGTCATTAGAGTCAACGATGCTAAAAAAAAAACATTTCATTGCAAAGAATACACTACTATGAAATATTTATAACTTCAATATTTAGAAATATACTAAAAAGACAACAACTGATATTTTTATTTCATGAGCATATTAATTTATGCTCATCATATAGAGTTGGACATTATAGTAGATTTGTGTTGATGCTCAAATTAACACCCCAGAAAAGTCCCAGTATGTGAGGGGAAGTTGGGGCAACCGAACAAGAAAGATGTCCATTATCATGTTAATAGTCGTGTTTCTACTCTTCTAGGTTAGTTTTTTTAATCTAAGAAGAGCTCTCCTATTTGGTCAAACTAGGCCCTATCATTGTATAGGATAGGTGAGGATAAATATTTATCTTGAATAGCATTGAATTCTCTAAAGAGATGGATCAAAACAAACGAGAGAAGATAACAGTCAATAAATGCTTGGAAGGTGAGGACTTGCACTCAATGTATCAACACAATGTTAGGCAACAAAAGCATAAACATAACAAGATTCTAATAGAAAAGAAAATAAAACCAATATTAAATCGATAATAGCAATCACACAATTGACACAATGATTTATGTGGAAACCCAATATTGGAAAAAAACACGAGCAAATGATAATCGATATTCTTATTATTCAAGGGAGAATTACAATAGCTAACACAAGAATACAACCATCCTCTCCTCTCTATGCACACACTGCACTCCACAGTATTGTGTCTTTCTCACACATTTCACGTTCACCTCTATGGGTAGTCTCGTATATATAACATCTATCACACACTTACATGAACTGATCATAAATAGATCACATAGTTACATGACATGTTCACTAGAGAGTGCATGCATTCACAATCTAAATTTAGTGCATGCAACTGCATGGGAAATTGGTTAGCATGTTTTCAACAATCACCATCTTTAAAACAATTTACCAGATATATCATGCCCGAATTAACTCATCACCTTTTTTGCAATCCAAGAGAATCCAAACACCATCAAAGATCCACAACTTCTCTAACAATATTGTTATGTGAACATGTCTGCATGATTCACTCCAGTATGGACCATTCTTCCCCCATCAGTAACCTGTCTAATAAACAAATGCACTTGTCCATTTCAATACACTGGACCTTTTGTCAAATGTGCAACACTTTGACCACCAGAGAACACCACATCTTGTACCTATCCAAACTTACCCAATAGATCCTTTCATTCTTGCAAGACATAACCTAAGGTATGTCTCCTCCTATCCAAATGTTATGAAACATAACCACAGACTAAATCACTGCAACCACTATCGGTGATACTTATGCTTCTGTATTTGAAGCACCCATTTCCATGCTCTTTACCTGGTTTTTCCACGTGTCTACTAAAAACACCAACTTCATGTGAAATGATGGCCATTTGCCATTGCAATCATTAAAATTCCTACTAGAATATAATACTTGAGACATATAACCATTTTATTTTTCATCAGTTAGGACATAAACCTAAAGAAAACTTACAATGGAAAAGGGATTTTATCAGTTTCACATTATTCATACCGAATTTCTCGAGTATCTTCACCACATACTTTTGTTGTCATAACCAATCTTACCACAATTTTTTGTCTCTATGTATTTCCATTCCCACAATGATTCTCCAAAAATACAATCTACAACCTATCATTTTCATTTAATTAGGAAAATATCTTTCTATGCTCAATACTTTGTAAACTGGCGATGTTCCTTAGTGTCGACAAGATATTTCCCCATGACTTTGGGTCAAGTCATAGAAAATGGAGACCAGATTGAGAAGAATGAAATATTCCCTCACAAACAAATGTGAAAACTGAAAAATAACTATTTTCACTATGAGAGAGTAGGGAAAAAGAGAAGGAGAAAATGTGCACCTTAAACCCTTTGTTCGATGTTGATCCCTGCTCCTTCTTTTCGAAGCGCACTTGAACTTTGTCGGAACAAACCTGCAAAACTAAATCAAGACAAATGTTGCATCGAGGTAGTTATGTGATCAATTAACATATATATTATGTCATATATCCAAAGAAAGTATGAGAATGATGAAATATGATATTGCAATGAACACCAAATTGGATGGAAAAAGAACTCTTCTATTAACACCAAATATCAAAGTTAGTTACAACCTGACTCACTTCCAACACTAATTTAGAGCCAACTACCGGGGTTCCTCCACAGATCCTTCAAGCATATACTCCACAATGAGGCTCTTCCTTGAAAAGTCTGATAAGGATAAGGAGACACCTTATGATTATATAAAAAGGAAGAAACACTAGAAATGGAGTTTCTAGGTCGGTGAATGATACTCATAGGAAAAAGGAATAGGGAAGCTTGCAAGCTCTCAACACCATAACATTACACCAAAAGACTTCTCCTCTTCCTAGCCCTCAATGGTTCTTTTATGTCTTCCCCAAGTATTTAAGGAAGCTAGAATTCATTTTGTACAGGCATGGGAACGTTGGGAAACAATCCCAATAGAAAAACCCACCCAAAAACTTGGAAATATTTTATTTATCATTATTTTTTAGGGCATATGTGGGTGTTACAATGACAAGTCATGGATTTACATGCTTTGCATCAAAGGAGACCGCAGATATTTGCAAAATACATGTTTTTTAGTTGATTCACATGATGCAAGTTGGGAATTTTTCTAGCAAGCCAAGGGAAAAGGATAGGCCATGACATAAATGCATAGGTGTGGCATTTTTTTCTATAAAAAATTGCCCCTAATGTGTGAGGTTAGAAGGGAAAAATGATGGCCGAAATACATTATAAACACTTAGAGGTAAGGATGCATTGAAGTAAACTCGTGGAGGTCCCCGAACAACTGATCCAAAAATAACAACCATCAAAAAACACCAAGAAAGACTATTTTATTCCCAAGTCGAGCATACCCATGCTCAGGAGTGATATAAGCATGGGAACCAAAACAAGTACACTACAGATCCATGGTTTTTGTAGGGATTTTGCACCATGCAAGAGCTGAGATCCCTCAAGATCTACCAACACCTAATATAGGAATAGATAAATAAACTAAGGATGTTCCTCGATCCGATTCATACACAAAAAATACCAAAGAAGATGAAATCCTCCCAAAGATCAAAGCAATTGTGCATGAATTGACAACATATCTAATAGTATATCATAACACATAATTATACTAATTCTCTACCAATGAATACTTAAAATTATATGAGAAATTATACAGAGGAAAACATCTAATATGTATTTTATTAATCAAAGAAGCAATATTACAATGTGCAAATGTAAACTAAAGATATGGCCTCCTTCCAAGCTCCGTGCCCAAGTCTTCCAACCAAATCAACAGAGTAACTTTTGTAGATTTTTCCTTCTCTCTTCCCATGGGAAATGGCTTGGTTCTTATAGGGATTTAGGGATAAGTCCATATAGTTGTTAGTATAATATTCTTGAGCTCATAATGGAATCCTTCTTGAAGCTAAATCGCGAGAAACCAGTGGGAGGTCTTATCCATGAAAACCAAATCCAAAAATAGGAGTCTCTAGACTTGGTCACTCCCTAGACACATAGACAGAGCGACCAATCTCTCCTTGGAAAGCCAAAAGGAGAAACAAACCCATTTGTTTTCACCCTTAGTGAAGGAACAAAGAGACAAAGTGGAAATTAGGTTGGAAACGCAGATGAATACCATAAGGTTGGTCATGGACCTATCAGTGGAATGCGACACACAACAAAAATGGTCGTAAATGAGAAAGAATGGATGACCCGACTATTATATATGATGATAGAACATGTGCATTGTTCAAGGGAGACTCAAAGTAGTAATCGCTGCCAGATAATGAAGATAACAAGATAGAAAAACCCTCTAAAAATTCCCCACCATGATTGGAGAGTACCTCATTTTAGTTTCACGAGATTGAGGAGGATAAAAGATGCTCGATATATCTTATCTAGCGATGAGTCACTCGACATATTTTCAATGAACCTGAAGAAGGAGGGTTTTGGTTCCATCAGAGGGTCCTTTGATGTAAATTTTAATGAGTCCAAAGAAGGTAAAATCTGTTAAGAACCAAATACCAATATAGCATAGAAAAACCTCAGAAAAAGAACTAAACGCCTTGAAAAAGATACAATTTCAGATAATAAGCCTCTTCGAGGGGGCAACCTCCTTTTACCCCACTTAAATGTTCAAGTACAAGATGATTCAAAATGAAAATGTCTCCTTGGTATATATAGGAGACTAGGAGGTATAATTACAACTAATGCCCTAAAGCCAACATAAATAAAATAACATTAGTAATATAATATGCCCCAATTAAGGGGTAAGGAGCCAATATTAGGGCTTAACACGCCCCTCCCCTTGAGACAAGTGTTGTCCACAATGCTTGAGTAACTCTGGATGCTTATGTATAAAAGACTGATCTTCCCAAGTGGAATCTTCAGCCGGTAGTTTCCTCCATTTAATGAGATACTCTGAAATGGATCTATTCCTCAGCTGGCGAATTCTTGTGTCAGTGATGGCTTCAAGTTCCAATATGACTTTTCCTTCCTCGTCAAGTTCTGGCAATATAGTTTGAACCAGGATCTTGTCGCCTATAACCTTCTTTAAGCATGAAACATGGAAAACTGGGTGTACTCGTTAAGATGCAGGCACCTCTAATTTGTATGCCATAGTACCAATCTTTTGCAACACCTTATAAGGGCCATAGTACTTTGGTGATAATTTATTATCCTTCTTGGCTTGCTTGAGGGACATCTGTTTGTATGGTTGTAGTCTTAAAAACACACAATCCCCTACTTCAAAACTTCTTTCACTATGATGTTGATTTGCTTGTTGTTTCATGCGATTCGGTGCCATGGTCAGGTTGTCCTTTAAGATTTGGAGAACTTGTTGTTGATTCTCAATGTGATCTTCCATTGCTTGAACCTTAGATTTTTCTTTTAGAGAAGAAGTGATGGAAGGAGGGTGGTATCCATAAAGTGCCATAAATGGTGTCATTTTTGTTACAGTATGAAAGGAAGTGTTATACCACCATTTTTCCAAGGGTAACCATTTGAACCATTGTGTTTGTTTATCAGAGACAAAGCAACGAAGGTAGCCTTCCAGACATTTGTTCACTATCTCAGTTTGTCCATCAGATTGAGGA
>JASDQU010436702.1:52265-89197 GCA_032191745.1 Picea mariana
GACCACTCAAGGGAAAGGACTTACACAAACCCATTTATGAGAAGGAAATGATGGAAATACTACATGCATTGAAGAAATGGCGTCCTTACCTAGTAGGTAGGCACTTCAAGGTCAAAACAGATCATGATAGTCTTAAATACTTCTTGGAACAAAGACTATCTTCAAAAGAACAACAAAAATGGGTAACCAAGATATTGGGTTATGATTTTGAAATCGTTTATAAAAGGGGAAGAAAAATGTTGTGGCAGATGCACTCTCAAGAAAGGATGAAGATGCTGAGGCCTTTCTCTATGCTATCTCGATCATCCAACCCGATTGGATAATAGAAGCAAGGGATGAATGGAAGAATGACGAAAAAGTGTGGACTCTCATTCAATGGTTGCAACAGGATTCCAGTGCATCAAATACATTTACATGGAAAAATGATTCACTATGGTAAAAAGATCGCTTATATTTATGTAAGAACTCCCAAGTCAAACAAAAGGTACTATTGAAATTGCACACCTCTCCAGTAGGAGGGCACTCAGGATTTTTGAAAACCTACCATAGAGTCAAGAAGGATTTTTTTTGGGATGGACTTAAAACTGATGTTTAAAGGTTTGTGGTAGAATGTTTGGTTTTCCAACAAAATAAGGTGGAAACAATTAAGACCCCAGGTCTTTTACAACCATTAGCCATCCCAAGTCAGCGTTGGGAGGAGGTTTCCATGGATTTCATCACAAGGTTACCGAAGTCTAAAGGAAAGAGTGTCATCATGGTGATTGTTGATAGACTAACCAAGTACGCAAACTTTTGTGCACTCTCTCATCCCTTCAAAGCTAGTACAGTTGCCACCGTATTCATGGAGACAGTTCAAAAGCTACATGGCAACCCAAAGATTATTGTAAGTGACAGAGATCCCATCTTCACTGGATATTTTTGGACAGAATTATTTTCTTGTTTGGGTACTCAATTGGCTCATAGCTCATCCTATCATCCTCAATCTGATGCATAAGTCAAGATAGTGAACAAATGTCTAGAAGGATACCTTCGTTTCTTTGTCTCTGATAAATAAACATAATGGTTCAAATGGTTACCCTTGGNCTTTGTATCTGATAAACAAACACAATGTTTCAAATGGTTACCCTTGGTAGAATGGTGGTATAACACTTCCTTTCATACTGCAACAAAAATGACACCATTTATGGCACTCTATGGATACCTCCCTCCTTCCATCACTTCTTCAGTAAAATAAAAATCTAAGGTTCAAGTAGTGGAAGATCACATCGAGAATCAACAACAATTTCTCCAAATCTTAAAGGACAACCTGACCATGGCACATAATTGCATGAAACAACAAGCAGATCAACATCGTAGTGAAATTTTTTTTGAAGTAGGGGATTGGGTGTTTTTAAGACTACAACCATACAAACAGATGTCCCTCAAGCAAGCCAAGAAGGATAATAAATTATCACCAAAGTAGTATGGCCCTCATAAGGTGTTGCAAAAGATTGGTACTATGGAATACAAATTGGAGTTGTCTGCATCTTCACGAGTACACCCAATTTTCCATGTTTCATGCTTAAATAAGGTTATAGGCGACAAGATCCCAGTTCAAACTATGTTTCCAGAACTTGAAGAGGAAGGAAAAATCATATTGGAGCCTGAAGCCATCACTGACACAAGAATTCACCAACTGAGGAATAGATCCATTTCAGAGTATCTCATTAAATGGAGGAAACTACCAGATAAAGATTCCACTTGGGAAGATGAGTCTTTTATACAGAAGCATCCAGAGTTACTCAAGCGTTGCAGACAACACTTGTCTCGAGGGGAGAGGAATGTTAAGCCCTAATATTGGCTCACTACCCCTTAATTGGGGCATATTACATTAGTAATGTTATTTTATTTATGTCGGCTTTATTCTATTAGTTGTAATTATACCTCCTAGTCTCCTATATATACAAAGGAGACATTTTCATTTGGAATCATCTTGTACTTGAACATTTATGTGGGGTAAAAGGAGGTTTCCCCCTCAAAGAGGCTTATTATTTGAAATTATCTCTTTTTGAAGGCATTGAGTACTTATTCTGGGGTTTTTCTATGCTTTATTGATATTTGGTTCTTAACAAAGACTACCTATTTGAACAAAAAAACCCAAGAGATTGAGATAACAACTGGCACATTCACAAGGGGGAGAAAAATAGTAAAATATTAAACTCTTTGTCATTGATGTACAAGGGGGAGAAAAATCGTAAAACAAATTCAGTATTAGTATTTGGTATAAGTAAAAGGTCAAACCTCCAACCTAAAAATGAGATCAGTGATAGAGGGAGAAAAAGTCTTTATTTTACAAATATTTTTCCCTGAATGACAAAGGGGGGAATTGTTGGCATTATTGATAATATGTTGTCATTGATGGAAACATGAGTCAAACATGTACAATAATCATAGAAAAATGAGGATCACCTTGGGGCAAAGGAATATTACCTAGTGGCAGAAGAAATTCATGATCATTGTTGATCAAGATAGGATCAACAATGATCCTATGATTCTAAATCTCAAGAGAGGTAGCATGAAAAGAATCCATGTACAAATTCTATAATGAAGCACACGAATTTAATATCTTAGGAGGGTTAGTGACTGAAGATAAATGCATAAAAGAATGCACAAACAATTATTAAAAGCTAAAGTGAAATAGCGATGAACAGATCAAAAGAAATAAATGTTAATCGAATCTTAGAAGGGAGAGAGCATTGAAGAAACACTATCAGAATTGAAATACCCACAGTAAAACTCCAAAAGAATCAAGGAGGAATCATGTCCGCTGATGTAGTTTTTGGGAAAAATCAGGACCATCATATTGAGGGGAAGTTATAGGTTAGGAATAATTAAATCACAACCATCAGATCAGGAAAAATAATCCTCAACCATAGATCATCATAAAGAAGAAGAGAACTCTGGCTCTCTGTTGAATATTTGGGAATGATTTAGATCATGAGATCTAGATTAAATGTAGACCATAATATCAAATGCTAAGAGTCATGGACCTTCAATCATTGAAATTACATACACATGGTCAGCCCGACATTGACCACTTCGAATAATATTGAACGAAGGAAATTCACATGAAGGAATTTTAGTCGAAGCCGAAGTTCTAAAATAAAAGTAAGTCATCGAATCTAAGGAGCACTTAGAGGTCAATGATAGTCTTCAGATCAGGGTTGTGTAGCATCAGTCAACTCCGGTGCTGACAAATCTCGATAAAATAAGCCAAGAACATATTAATTCACCCGAAGGTTGTAGCTCCGAATTTCTGAAGTAAATGAGGGCCATCAGATCTGGACATGCATGATGACCATTGGATCAAGATAGGCAGGTCAAATTGTGTTCAACTTTGGCACTAACCACTTTGGTGAAAAATGGTTTAGAACATATGAATTCACCCAAAGGTCGGAGCTCTGAAGTCACGAAGTAAGACACATGGGAAACACATTGATATCCCACGTCATTATAGTTCATGTCGACAAGGACACGTGGCACATTCAGATGGTGAAACGTTTCAAGGTCCAGTTGGAATTTTAGGTATACATAAGTCACAAATATAATTGACATGTGGGATCCACTCAGCCAATGTGACATCAAAAATGATGTCAACAAGTTACATCACTCATGGACTATGTTCTTTAGTGAAAACTAGTTTCTACCCACTAGCAACTGCTCGAAGTGCTTGAGGCATAAGTCATTCTCAATCGTTGATCAAGCATGGGTAAAAGATGAGGATAGGGGTCATTCAAAGTCGTCGATCTGAGATACAAATCAATGAGTATAAGCTATTTTGAAACTCAACCAAAGTAGTTTGGAATACCACCCTTCCTTGTTTGGAATTATGATGATAGGTGACCCACAAGGTGAGGTACTTGATCAAATTACTTCCTTCTTCAATACCTTGTAAAATTGTTTGTTCGCTTCATCTAGTTCTAATATGGATTGTTTATACACTCTTATGTTTCTACTTCCATCTTAGTTAGTAACCCTTTAATCTCTTGAAACATTTCTCCATATGCCTAGAAAAGATCCTCCAACTAGTGTTTCTACTCTTTAGTACATACCTTTAGAGACAACTTTACCTTTACAATTTCATCACCTTGCTAGTGTCTTGAGAAGAGATAAAATTTCTACATAATCTAATTAGATTCTTGGTTTGGTTAGCACTTATTAGAGATATCTAAGATTTACCTTTTTTTTCATTATTGATTAAGGACATCCCATCCTTCATAAGGAAGTATTGGTTTTATTTCCTCGTCAATATTACATCACTCATGTTCATGCAAGGGATTCCAAACACTACACCACACACATTAAGTGGTATAACATATACCTCCACTTCGTCAATGTAGTTTACTCTTATGTAAAATTTGGTCCTACACTACTTAGTAACCCTAATATTTACATTCTTATTTACCCATCCCAATGGGTATGGGTGAGTATGGTCATGAAATTTCAATATAATCTTACTCACCAAATCCTCTACTATGAGGTTCGCTAACAAAGTAGACTAAAATATAACATCCACCTTTGTCTTCTTGATTTGGATTTTGATATGAAAGAGTTTATCCATATTTTCTCTTCCTTAGGATGGAGTCTACTCGAGTTCACCTTCTTCTGCATTATAATGTATACATTTTGTTTTTCTGTATCTAATTTGATATCTACCTGGTTTCCTAAATCCATAGCTAGGATCTTCTTCTTCTTGTCCTTCTTCTTGTAATTCATTGGATTCAACTATGGATTTAGTTTCCAACACTTATATTTGGTATGGCTATAGTGGTTGCTTATATCCCTTTCACTAATTTTTAGTGGTTTTTGTTTTCTTATCATTTACTTTCCACTTATTCTTTTTCTCCTTGGAAGTGCATTGCTATTTTATCTACTTCGAACCACTTGCATTCCATTTCTTCTTGTCCATATCCAAATAATATGCTTTCACACATGCCTCATTAATGGTCCTAGGTTTAAAGAGATTCACTTTCCTCCTTAAACAACTATAGAAACTAGAAAAATACTTGAGGAGTAAGTCTAGCCTCTTGTGAGATATTCTTAGCACAATATCTTGTCTTTTAAACTCAAAGGTGTACTATTGTACGCTACGCGCTTCATTTTACTTGAAGTAATTTTGACATATCCAATTTTACTCTCAATACCTAAGAAGGTAAAATTGAGACTTAATGAAGGTTTTAAACACCTCCCACTTAGGTACTAGGGAATCACCCTCTAGTGTAAGTGTCTTTGTTTTGATTTTCCACCAAGTTTGGACATGGCCCACTAAATTTAACTAGAAAAACCATATCTTTTTCTCTTCTATTGTGTTATAAACATTGAAAAAGAATTATAATTATTGCAATTGTTGATTCAAATTCCAGTTTGAGAAAATATTGGGAAGAAGTGATGTTGGAACTTGTCATCTCTTTCTCTAAATCGTTTTATAGCTCCTATTTTGGTTCTTATTTGTCTCTAAATTTCTTGTTAGAGATATATTCCAAGTTAGAGATACCAAACTCCTTGAAAGGTATAAGCTCTCTCTTAAGAGCTACTATGAGGATCACCATGTTGCAAGAGATGTTAGAGGATTGCTCTTACAACTCTAATAATCTTTCATTTGAGTGATCCCTTGGGTTTTTATTGTACTCATATACCATGTATCAAGTTTGAGAGTTGTTTGTTTAAACCAATTTAAGAATCCTACAATTTCCCACAAAAATATAAGGAAAATTTATTTGATACCAATATGATCTATAAACTACCTTGGATATTCCACTGGAATAGTTCATCACAACATATTTTACAAGTTTCTACAAAATACCTCAATTATGCAAAGTTTTATTATTATTATTATAACTTAATATTACAAGAGTGGTGCTCAAAATCACCAAATTAAATTCATAATTCTATAAAATGAACTAAAACAATAAACATGGCACCCGAACGCCGAATTCCCAACGTGGTTTATCTCTGTTGATGACATATTTTAATGTTTAAAAAGGGGCGCCAAAACATGAATGGGGAAAAGAACATTGCCAATACATTCAATTATCTCCAGTGGCCTCCAACAGTGTGCATGTATGCCATGATCAATACATAACTCAATTTTGTCACTCCTATTTATTCTATGCCAGATCTCAGTTTGCTCCAACGTATGCATCAGTCTAAATTTATTGCAAATAGAAGTTTTTAATTGTTTATTTCAAAACTCTTTTAGTTTCAGGAATAATAAGTGGTTTTTTATGTGTGATAAGAGCCACTCTTTTTTATTAAGTCAAAGTATTCATTATTATACTACAACGGTTTCTAGTTAAGTCAATAGGGTTTTTTACAACTAGTAGTGTAGAGTTAAGTCTCGGTCCCAGATGGATGAGAGCCTCTACGACTCTTATAAATATGCATTTTTTGTATGTTTTCAGGGTCGATGGTTTTGGAGAGAAATATTTTTTTTTGAAATTTTTGTAATAGAACTATTTATGTGCAAGCTGATTTGAATTAAGAAGTTATGTTTAGAACCAAAGACACTTCTATCATCTAAGGTGTGAATGTGTTTATACCGAGGAGGATTATCTCTGTCTTCGGATTTTTGAGTAAGAGTTGTTGTACCCGTATTTAAAGTTATCTTATAATGTTGTAACAGTTCTTTTATTCTAATTGATGACTAGAAATAGGTTGTGTTAACCTATGATTGATAATAGAGCATTGGAAATTACTTTTCTTGCAATAAATTCTTGTCACATCTATGTTTATTTTTTTTGTAACTACTATCTTAGAAAATTTTGAATGTCCACTAATCTAAATAGTAATAATGCTAGTTTGAAGTTGTTTAGGCATTCTTATTCTACATGCTATGATATAAAGGTTATTCTAAAACCCATCCTTCCCCCCAAACACATAGCTAGCTTCTCTCTGTCATCTATTTTAGATTTTTATCTTTCTTTTTTTATAAACGTTAGAAAAGAACCCAAAAGAGAAATGCCTGGCCTGAGGAAAAAGGATTAATAGAAAAAAACATATATGTCAATCACAATTAAATCCCATCGATAAATCCATCCAGATCACGAATCTGGAGAACCTTACCACTCATCAACACATCAGAGAGGGTGATGATCATTTATTATATGATATATCTAACAAAAATATGTATCAATATACGAGCTTAAAAGATGAGGAATTGATGAAAACAAGTAACATAACTAGAACCAATTTAAAGATGCATAATTTTCTTAAAGATAAGGGGAAGGTGGAATACTTACCCTATGAGAATGAATGTGATGGAGATGATGACTTTCCCCTAGGTTTGAAATCAATTTACAAAGAGATATTTGACCGTCGACTATATTTCTCTTGGCTTAGTGATCAACAACTACCTACAGTGTACAAGGTGTTTCAATTGTGGGGTTACAACTACATGATATGACCCTCCAATATTCATGGAGATAATCTAGGACTATTTATTGTAAAAATATTACACAAGGGATATAAACATAGAAATATTTCACAGCAAAACACTAGGATATTAATGCCATATTATGGCCCGTCATATTATAGTGGTGAATGGAGAATGCTAGCAGAATATAAGCTTAACATGTCAACATATGGTCTAAATTTGAATACATATACACATCGTCTCCAATTGGAAAGTGGAAAAGAAATTAATAGAGGTCATATTATGTATATAGATGGGCATTCATACACACACAAAAATATTGTAGGATTTATAAATAGTAGTAAGGGAAGGGACCCTAATGTAAGACCGAATTGTCAATTTGTTGAAGTTATAAATGATAAATATGGAGATATGGAAAGAGAGGTCGATAGATTGATAATGGTTGAGGTTATTATGGACCTTACCACTAGGGATGATTTAGATTGATTACCCCTTCTTAAAATTCACTACTGCATGAAAGAAAAGGGAAGAACGAGGTCTCCCTAAGGGTTTTCTTAAGGGATAAAAACCAAAGAATAACAAATGAGTGTGGATTTATGTTTTATAAACTATGTTTTCAAAATTGTGTTTTATTCAAATTATTGTATAAATAATGGTTGAGACTATTATGGACCTTACCACTGGGGATGAGCTATTGATTGATTGCCTGTTCTTAAAACACACTCTTGCACAAAATAAAAGGGAAGAACAAGGTCTCCCTAAGGATGTTCTTAAGGGTATAAAATCAAAGAATAATAAATGAGTGTGGATTTATGTTTTATAAATTGTGTTGTCAAAATTGTGTTTTATTCAAATCATTGTATAAATAATGGTTGAGGCTATTATGGACCTTACAACTGGGTATGAGTTATTGATTGATTACCCCTTCTTAAAATGCACTCTTGCATGAAAGAAAAGGGAAGAAAAAGGTCTCCCTAAGGATGTTCTTAAGGGAAGAAAATCAAAGAATAATAAATGAGTGTGGATTTATGTTTTATAAACTGTGTTGTGAAAATTGTGTTTTATTCAAATCATTGTATAAATAAAGCATTCTATAAAATAATATTCCATTATTAAATTGATGTATACATGTTCATACCTTTTATATTTTAATTTTTTAAGCCACATATTTCTTTGAAATTGATATATTTATGATTTATCCAATTGTTTCCAAACATTAAATAATGGGTGTGTTTGTTGATAGGTAGAAGATGATGATAAAAGAACAACTACTAATACCCAATATCTAACTAGGATATTAATATTTGGATGGGATGATCCAAACCATCCTTTAAACCATACCAAGGTGAAAATAGCATATTTAAAGAGAATTCTACCACTTGAGAGATTTGAAAAACTGATGAGATTGGCATACCTTGATGACATGCCACCTAGACTTACTGATGATGATCATGATAGTGAAAATGTAGTGCATGAAGAAGGATTGAATGAAATGCTTATAGGTTTATTTTTGGATGGAAACAATGATGACACCAATGATGATATGGATGACAATAATGATGACAGCAGGGGTAATTACCATCAACATAATGTTGATGATAACAACTTGAAAGACTCCATCAAGAAAGAAAAAAAGAAACCCGTGTTCAAATCGGGTGCAAGTGGAACCTCAAAACTAGAATGTGCATTAATATTGTTAGAAATCAAGTCACTATTTGGTTGGTCAGACAAATGATTCACCACCCTATTGAAGTGAGTTGAAATCTATTTCTTACAATGCATTGTCAACTGATGTATGTAATTTGTTTATGAATAGTCCTAATATAGATTGACATATCAAACATGTTCATCATAAGTCAAACATTCAATTGATATAATCTTTGACAATCTTACAAGGAACTAAAAATAAAAATAATTCCTGAAGAGAATGTGTTTCCATCAACTTGCAAAGAGGCGTGTCAATTGTTGGTTGAGTTGGGGATTGAATATAAGAAAATTCATTCATGTAAAAATGACTTCATTATATATATATATATATATATGAATATCAAGACAAGATAGAATGCCATGTAAGCAAAGAGAAGAGATATTGTACAGATATACATGGTCCTACATTTCCAAAGAAGTTTTTATCTCACATGCCAATTATAACTAGACTTTAATGAATGCTCCGTTGCAATTCACTTGCACAATTGATGGACTGGAATGCAAAGAATATGAGTAAATATGGATTCATGTGAATTCAAGCCAACTCCAAAGAATTGAAACACATAGAGGAAAAATGGCCAAGAAAATTCAAAGATGAACCTCGTAGTATTAAGTTTTCTCTTGCAATTGATGGAGTGTGCCCATTCTCTTTCATGATCTCAAATTATAGTGTTTGGTCAATCATATTGATAGTATACAATATCCCCCCATGGATGATTTTTAGAAAGGAGCACCTTATGATGACTCTCATTGTTCCAAGAAAGCATCAAGTTAAAAACATGGATGCTTATCTTGTGCATTTTATTGATGAGATGCAACTATTATGGAAAGGAACAAGAATGTATTACATATCACGTCCTCCATCAAATAGGTTCTTCATGCTGTATGGTGTTCTATGTTGGAGTATTCATGATTTCCCAGGACTTGGTGTTTGTTCCGGTAAGATAATATTTTTTACGTATTTACACTAATAATTTATTTTCATCCCAACTTTCATACATAGTTTTATACTATTATTTTGATGTCATTAACCTTACTTATTGAATTTCAGGGATTCAAACAAATGAGATATTTGCATGTCCAATATGTGCAGAACAATTTCAAGGGTGGTATTATAAATATCTACATAAATTTATTTATGAAAACAACAGGGTTTTTCTACCACCAGATCATAGGTTTAGAAACCGTGTTAAGCCTTAAATAGTGGCACATTACCCCTTAATTGGGCATATTACATTAGCAATTTTATTTTATTTATGTCGACTTGGGTCCATTAGTTCTAATTCTACCTCCCAGTCTCCTATATATACCAAGGAGACCTTTTCATTAGGAATGATCTTGTATTTGGAAATTTATGTGGTGTGTAAGGAGGTTTCCCCCTAGAAGAGGATTATTATATGAAATTATCTAGTTTTCAAGGCATTGAGTACTTATTCTAAGTTTTTTCAATGCTATCTTGATATTTGGTTCTTAACATTTGGTAGCAGAGATCAAGGTCTTGGGGTTTCGCTACTACATCTGAGACACCTAGGAATTTTTTCTATAACTTGTTTTATACTATGCTGCAAAAGGAACCCCTTGGATGATATTTTTTAAATGGATCAAAGTACATTGGGATCAAATTTAATTTCCTGGGGCATTATAATTTCAGAGATATAGCTTGTGTAAGATAGGGTTATGGAATCATCCTGAATTTAGTCATCGTGGAATTTTCACTATGTAATTTTATCTATAATGTTTCAGACATTGCAATCCGGACGATAGTCATATAAATTGTCAAGGTATTTGGGATAAAAATTTCATCTTATGGGTCATCCAAATTTTGTAGATACACCCTGTGCAAGATAGGGTTTCTGACTAGTCATATTAACTAGTCTCAAACATGTCTTTCAAGTAAAGTAGTGATACCATCTTCATTGAGTATCAAAATTAAGTAAGACCAATTTCATTGTACAGTGGAAAGTATGTAGTATTTCTGGTACAAGTTTTAGAATCAAACATAAGATATTGTGATCTTGGAATGATTTACAAGTACACTCTCCTGGAAAAGAAACAAATCGGCAAGTTGTGGGGAAGTTACCATAAATTCCACTTGACACATCCAATTTTGATCAGACTTGTGGCATTGCAGAGAAGAAATATCATAGAACTACAAAAAATAATTTTTTATACCCAGAAGGGCCAAAATTTTTGAGATACAACAAAATAAATATCGTATAGAAGAACCACCTCAAAATCAAGGTTTAAAAGTGATACTTGGTCAACATGCCACTAAAAAAGGTAACTTCGACACCAAATAAGCCTCCAGACAGTCCTACTTTGACTCTTGATGAAGGTGAAAAAATGTGTAGGGACATAAATGATTTACAAAACAAGGTACTAACAAAATATGAACTACAAGGGATGATGGATGGTTTAAGAAAGGAGATCATGGAAGGATTAAAAAAATTCCTAATAGAGAGGACACCTGAAAGTGAAAATGTATCCCATGAAATTCATGATGAGGAAACAAGGAAGATGAATCAAGAATGGAGAAACTCCAACTTTGGGTTGAATACCAACCACTTTCCTAAGATCAATATTAGGAAGTTTGATGGAAAGGACCCAATCACATGGATACATCAAATGGAGAAATTGTTTGATCTACATGATGTGCCACATACACAAAAGGTACGAATTGCTTCTTTATATTTAGAACCCAATCAATTTGTGTGGTATTGATGGATTTGTTCTCAAAAATCACTCGTCACTTGGACAATTTTCATGGAATAAATGATAGCACACTATGAGGATACATGGAGCAATACCTTCTTTAGCCAATTAATAAATCTCAAGCAAAAGGGTTCAGTTGCAAAGAACATTGAGAACTTCCAAAGATTGAATATAAAGGTAAAATATATTCTAAATTAGCACCTGATTGATGTATTCATAGGAACTTTAAAGGATACCATTCAACATGAGGTTCGCCTTTGGGAACCCAAATCATTGGAGAATGCATTCAGTGTGGCAAGAAATGTTGAAAGTAAAAATATGGCTATGGATACTAGAAGGACCACTCCTAAAATCTATCAATAGAATAATGTTCCTTCTTCTAAAACACCTCAACCTACAAGGTTGACACCTCAATAATTGGAGGAAAGAAAAGAAAAAGGTTTATGCTTTAATTGTGACAGAGAGTACAGTAAGGAACATAAGTGTGGCGAGAAGAAATTATTCTACATAGATTGTGAAGAGGAAGAAGAAGAAGAACAAGAAGAAGAACCATCTCAAGATGAAAAAGTAGAAGTTATTTCTTCTGAAGAGTTGACTCCCACAATATCATGTAATGCATTGGATAGAATTAACACTCCTCAAACCCTCAAGATCAAAGGATATATCAAAAATAAAAATTTAATAGTCCTAATTGATTCTGGTAGTACTCAAAATTTCATTCACTATAAATTAGACAAAGCTCTCAATTGCTTTGTGTATCCCGTGCCAAAGTTTCAAGTAATGATTGAAGATGGAGGAACTATCAATTTCTTAGGAAAATGTAATAAGATCAATCTTAATATGGGGGAATATGTAATGAATAGTCCAATGATTTCTATACCCATGGGTGGTGTTGATGTCTTACTAGGAATCCAATGGTTACAATCATTAGAAATAGTGGATTTTAATTTTCAATAAATTTTCTTCAAATTTTCATTGGAAGGAAAAGAAATTGAGTTAAGGGGTATCACAAGGAAACCCAGTAAGGTGATAAGCTCTAATGGCATGAAAAATTATTAAAAAGGGGGGATCAGGGTGTAATTGCACAACTATGCTCACTCGATGTTCAAACATCTAATCCATCTATTCCCCTATATCTCTAAGTGATCATTGATAAGCATTCCAAAGTATTTGAAGATATTCCCAAAGGTATTCCACCCACTCGAAATCATGATCATGATATTCACCTAATTCCTGGGAGTGTTCCTCCTAACATCAGGCCTTATAGATACCCTTATTCCCAAAAGAGTGAAATTGAGCGTATGGTTGAAGAAATGTTAGAGAATGGAATTATTAGACCTAACCAAAGTTCTTACTCTGCACCGGTGGTAATGGTACTCCAGAAATATGGCTCATGGCATATGTGTCCAGATTATAGAGAGCTCAACAAGATCACTATTAAATATAAGTTTCCCATTCCCGTCATTGATGAATTGTTAGATGAACTACATGGAGCAATGTAGTTCATAAAGTTGGATCTCCATTCAGGGTATCATCAGATTAAAATGAAGGAAGAAGGTATCCCCAAAACAACATTCTGAACTCATGAAGGCCATTATGAATTTTTGGTCATATCTTTTGGCCTTACAAATGCACCTTCCACATTCCAAGGGTTGATTAATTCCATTTTCAAGCCCTTCCTTCTAAAATTTGCTTTAGTATTTTTTGATGATATACTAATCTATAACAAGTCTTGGGAGGATCATGTGCCACATGTTGACAAGGTGCTACAACACCTAAAGAAGAAACAACTAGATGCCAAACCATCCAAATGTTTCTTTTGGGTGAAGAAGGTAGAGTATTTGGGTCATATTGTATCTCATGAAGGTGTCAAGGTAGACCCTAACAAGATTAAGGCCATGATGGACTGGCCGATTCCCAAAACATTGAAGAATCATAGAGTATTTCTGGGTTTGATAGGCTACTACTGCAAGTTTGTTCGGAACTATGGAAGAATAGAAACACCTTTAACAACATTAAGTAAAAAGGATGAATTTTCTTGGACTCCAAAGGAAACTCAAGATTTTAAACAAATTAAAGAGGTGACGTGCAAAGATCCTATATTGACCACACGAGACTTCCAAAAAACCTTTATTGTGGAATGTGATGCCTTGGGAAATGGAATTGGTGCTTTTCTAATGCAAGAATGAAGGCCCCTTGCTTTTGAAAGTCAGCCACTCAAGGGAAAGGACTTACACAAACCCATTTATGAGAGGGAAATGATGGCAATACTACATGCATTGAATAAATTTCTCTCTTACCTAATAGGTAGGTAATTCAATGTAAAAATAGATCATGATGGTCTTAAATATTTATTGGAACAAAGACTATCTTTAGAAGAACAACAAAAATGGGTGACCAAGATATTGGATTATGATTTTGAAATCATCTATAAAAAAAGGGAAGCAAAATTTTATGGCAGATGCACTCTCAAGAAAGGATGAAGATGTTGAGTCCTTTGTTTGTGCCATCTCAATCATCCAACCCGATTGGATAATAGAAGCGAGGGATGAATGGAAGAATGATGAAAACATGTGGACTCTCATTCAAAGGTTGCAAAAGGATTCTAGTGCATCAGATACATTTACATGGAAAAATGATTCACTATGGTACAAAGATTGCTTATATTTATGTAAGAACTCCCAACCAAAACAAAAGATACTATTTGAATTGCACACCTCTTCGGTAGGAGGGTACTCGATATTTTTGAAAACCTACCATAGGGTCAAGAAGGAATTTTTTTGGGATGGCCTTAAAACTCATGTTCAAAGGTTTGTGGCAGAATGTTTAGTTTTCCAACAAAATAAGGTGGAAGCAATTAATACCCCAGGTCTTTTACAACCATTATCCATCCCAAGTCAGCGTTGGGAGGAGGTTTCCATAGATTTCATCATGAGGTTACCAAAGTCTGAAGGAAAGAGTGTCATCATGGTGATTGTTGATAGACTGACCAAGTATGCACACTTTTGTGAACTCTCTCATCCCTTCAAAGCCAATATAGTTTCCACCACATTCATGGAGACAGTTCAAAAGCTACATGGAAGCCCAAAGATTATTGTAAGTGACAGAGATTCCATATTCATTGGACATTTTTGGACATAATTATTTTCTTGTTTGGGTACTCAATTGGCTCATAGCTCATCCTATAATCCTCAATCTGATGGAAAAAACTAGATAGTGAACAAATGTCCAGAAGGATACATTCATTTATTTTTCTCTGATAAACAAACACAATGGTTCAAATGGTTACCCTTGGAAGAATGTTGGTATAACACTTCTTTTCATACTGCAACAAAAATGACACCATTTATGGCACTCTATGGATACCACCCTCCTTCCATTAATTATTCTCTAAAATAAAAATATAAGCTTCATGCAGTGGAATATCACATCGAGAATAAAAAACAAGTTCTCCAAATCTTAAAGGACAACCTGAGAATGGCACAAAATCACATGAAACAACAAGCATACCAACATTGTAGTGAAATAATTTTTTAAGTAGGGGATTGAGTGTTTTTATGACTATAACCATAAAAAAAGAGGTCCCTCAAGCAAGCCAAGAAGGATAATAAATTATCACCAAAGTAATATGGCCCTTACAAGGTGTTGCAAAATATTGGTACTATGGCATACAAATTGGAGTTTCCCGCATCTTCACGAGTACACCCAGTTTTCCATGTTTCATGCTTAAAGAAGGTTATAGGTGACAAGATCCCAATTCAAACTATATTTCCAGAACTTGACGAGGGAGGACAAATCATATTTCATCCTGAAGCTATCACTGACACAAGAATTCTCCAGTTGATGATTAGATCTATTTTAGATTATCTCATTAAGTGGAGGAAACTACCTGTTGAAGATTCCACTTGGGAAGATGAGTCTTTTACACAGAAGCATCCATAATTACTCAAGTGTTGTGGAAAACACTTGTCTAAAGGGGAGGGTCATGTTAAGCCCTAAATAGTGGCACATTGCCCCTTAATTGGGGCATATTATATTAGTAATGTAATTTTATTTATGTCAGTTCGGGTCCATTAGTTGTAATTGTACCTCCTAGTCTCTTATATATACCAAGGAGACCTTTTCATTTGGAATCATCTTGTATTTGGACATTTATGTGGTGTATAAATATTTTTCCCCCTCAAAGAGGCTTATTATCTAAATTTCTCTCCTTTTCAAGGCGTTGAGTACTTATTCTAAGGTTTTTCTATGCTATCTTGATATTTGGTTCTTAACAAACCGCCATAAGAATCAATTTGATGGAAAATTTGAAAATAGAGGCCTCCCATGATTATGGGTCCAGCTAGTTGGCTTAATAAGTATGAATATGTTGAATTGAAATATTGGCATGATTTGTTTGATGGGGGTGATTCTATTGAAGAACTAGAACAAGTTGTGATTAAGATGCCAGAAGGGATGAAAAGGAAAACCATATTTTATGAGATCCCTTACTGGAAGGATCTATTAATATATCACCTATTATATCCTATTCACATCTTCAAAAATGTCCCATATTCAATATTTTTACATACATAAGGAAAATATAAGGATACCTTGTCTTCGAGGAGACATATTTCTCTTTCGCGTACCAATTTTGACAGAAAACATGTGTGGCCAAACAAGGAAAATGAAACATATGAAAAAGCTACATGGATTTTGAAAAAGAAAGAGATAGACCAACTAAAAAACACCAAATGTTCAATAAGGAAACCTACAATCTATGGGTCATCTTTGGTTAAATCCTTTAGAGTTGATGGACATATCACATGATTTAAAACACATGATCTTCATAATTTTATGAAGGTATTATATATCATCATTTAACTTTTATTGGTAAAATTGATTAGGTACTAAATATATTTTTGATATTCTATTGTGTGAAAAAAATAACTAATGACCTCTCATAAATTTGTTTGACAACATATCATGCCATTGGAAATCAAGGGGGATTCATGTCTTACCGTTGACTTGAGGAATTCCATAAGTCAATTGTCAACATTTGCAAGGTATGTGGTATGGAATGTTCATGCGTGAGAGACATATAGATATTGTATATTATTTTAATTGTTTCCTAAAGGTTCATACTAATTTACTATTCTTATATTAGGTGGGTGACATCCAAGGAGATGCACGAATTTGAAGTGCCAAAATGGAAGAAGGAAATTGCAGAAATTGTATGTGTATTTGAGAAGGATCTCCCTACAAGTTTCATGGACCTACAAGTCCATTTACTTATACACCTATTCGACGACACTGAATTGGTGGGTGTTGTACCAATGAGGTGGATGTTTTTTCTTTGAGAGGTATATGAAAACTCTAAAAGTATATGTCTGACAAAATGCACATCCAGAGGGTTGCATGGATGGGGGGTAGTATTGAATGAAGAATTTTTCTTCCTATGTGAATTCCTTGGTAATGATTTCAAAGATGGGTCATGCTTCAGGGATGAAGAATGAGAATCTGATATTATTGATGGACAAAAACCACAATCTGATGGTGTTCAAGTAGAAATTAGTAAGTAAACTCATTATCATTGTCATTGTTTTTAATTTACTCTGTAATTTATTTGTCAAATTAAAAAAATTGCCTTTGGAGTTTGAAATAGACATGTTGGCATGTAATAGGTGTATATGAATGTGAAATAAAAGTGTTATACTCGACAAGTTCATTTTGTACCACATGGACTTTATGAACAAATGGGTTGATTTGTATGATAAAAAGAGAGAAGAAGTGTTAGAAGCAAGGAGACAATTTAAGAGATTGAACCCAAGGAATACCCCATTTCCTACTAATTTGTGAGTGGAATGGGGAAAAGATTCCACATTAGAATGGATTACTGAACAAATTCAAAATCAAATAGAAGATGAAGGTATAGATTCAAACATAACAGTAGATGAAATCAACACGTCTAGAGGATGTGAAAGAAAGGTACATTTGGAATTTTACAAAATGTTGTATCCTTATAGTTTTGACACTATTAGCTATTTTAATATTCGTCATTATATTTGTTTTAACCTAAATGAATGGTCTTTCACAGGAAAGGAAATATCCATCAATGTGGGCATATGGTCGACATTATCATGTAAAACATGTATACGTAAAGAGATGATCCTTTGATTGTGGCATCATGGTTGACTTCAAGAAATCCATTTGATCAAGCTCAAAAGATAAGAATATTATTGAAGGAAATATACAACATGTTGGGAAAATACAAGAAATTATTGAGTTGGATTACTGCTCTTTTAATTGTTGTATTTTAAAGTGTACATGGTATGAAGCATTTGATATGAAAAGAATACATGATACCCATAGTGGATTGTTTTCTATAGATTCCTCAAGGTTCCTACCGGAGGATAACGAGTCTTATGTTCTACCAATTCATTGTGAGCATGTATTTCTTTAACTCAAACAAGAAGTGGTAGTGATCAATAATCTATTAATACATTTTTTATTGTGAATATATACATGTGTTTATTAATCAATAAAATTTTTATAGCATACGTCTAATATATGTATGTACTCATTCATGTGTAGGTATTTTTATATGAAGATATTATGGACGTGAAATGGATATTTGTCATACATTGTGATCCAATAGTATGGCATGTATTTGACGATGCATTAGTGGATATTGAGAAAAACAATGATGGCCAACAAAATGAGAGAGAGGGATTAGAGAACATCGAAGAAATTGACAGCCATGATGATGCCGAAGATGGTTATGTGCAGGCACAAGAAGACAACAATATAGAGTTAGATGATGTTATGGAAGACAACAATATGGATGGTATAGAAAATGATGATCCAAATACATCTGGTAACAATATGGATAGACTACAGTCAATTCAACGATGATGAAGATGATGAAGGTCAACATGAGGATGATGATAATATTAACTACTTGAAATATCATATGAACATTGAAAATGATACACTAGATGACGTTGTTGCAGACAATGATGTTAATGACCAGGACTTCTAAATTTTCAGAATTATTTGTAATCCATGTTTAAAAAATGATGATTGTTATGGAATAAACTTTGAAATGGTTTAGTATTATTTGTGTCAATACAAATTACCTATTGCAATATCCTTGAAGTGTTCAAGATACGGTATGAATTGTTGGCTAAAAAAAATAGGATTACTTGGATGTTTCTTCCATTCATTTTGTATCAACATATGTTCATGAAGACACAAAAGTTAATAAAATATTATTGCACGTATCTCATAATGATTTGAATAAGAAATGTTTTTAACTTCATTATTTTTATATTTTTTCATTTTAATGTTGGGATAACTTTTTATTATGTTTTATTAAGAACTAAGCATAAAATAATTAAACAAAATAAAAGATTTCAATCACCTAGAATTAGGTAAAAAATTAATAAATTAAATCTTAATTTTAGTTTCCTATTTCATATCAAAACATGAATATTCAAGCTCAATAATTTCATTGATTCTTAAAACCCTCCCATACCGTTAATGCATTATCCTAGTCTAACCATGTAAAATTTCAATGCATACAGTCACATTTTGAACAAATGTCAACGTTGGCCCCATTCACTGCTCATTGTGCTGGGTCAGTTGATGACATTGTAGATGGGCATGTTGGAACACATTCCATGACATTTCAAGAGAGTTTCGACCAAGATTTTGTAGATGGGAATGAGAAATGATGAAAATGAGACCACATAATGAATTTTCATGAAATCATGGTGGATGTTGAAGATTATTGATGCAAGAGCATCGCTCCAAGCCAGCTATGTGCCAGCTAGCTGGCACATAAAAGCACACATTCAATGGAAGGAGAGAGGTGCAGCCCTCTCGTTTTTCAAAATTTCAAAATTGTATTAAATGTTGTAAGGCTGGTAGAGCCAAAATCCATGCATGTGCGTAGGTTTTAGATAAAGGTTTCCTTAAATGGTTGTAAGGATGAGATCTAGATTCGATTCGGACTAGACAACCATTCAATGTAATTCATTGTAATTAATGAGAGTTGGTGAGGATGGAGGGAAGYGCTCGAGTAGCCCCCTTTTGTAAAAATATCTTCTTTTGTTTTTCAATTAGGTAGAGAAGGAGAGAAGAACAAAAAGAAAGAGAAAAGAGAGGGAGTCGAGAGTATGTTGTWGTCCGAGCTCGAACACATTGTAATTAGACATTGATGTTAATACAAAGTAGTTTTTCCTGCATATGTGTTTTCTATGTGTTTATGTGTCTTTTATGAATGTTGTGTGTTCATTCATGTTGTAGATGTATGTTAAGTTCCATCTACAGGAGATAGATAGATTTTCCTATATGTGAGTTCTTTGATTTTAGGTTTGGGTTCTTTGAGGCTTCATGCAAGAGGTTGCATTACAGAATACTATAGGTTCTGCAAGCCAGTGCAAGGAATGCACTTATGAATTATGCGGAGTTCAGACAGAGACATGTCAGAAGGACGCACCAGCTAGAATCACTGACTCAGAGAGAAACCTCAAGGTTGTTGAACACCTTGAAGGTCGAACTGTGTAGAGGAGGGCACAGAGAGAAGACAAAACATCTAAAGTTTTGTGAATCTCTTCCAAGAGGGCATTGAGCAAGTGCATAGAGTGCACAAAAGAATTCTATTTCGAGTTTAGAGAGAAAACAGAATCACTAAGGATTCTGTGGAAGCTCTTCCATGAGGGCATTGAGAAGTTTCATAGAGTGCACAGAAGGACTCTTTTCGAGTTCTTTTGGGAAGAGAAGTGTCAAGGAGAGACACTCACAGAGTTACTGAATACTCTATTAAGCTCAGCAAGGAGGACTTGAGCAGAAGGTCGCCAGAAGGACACCAAAGTTCCCTTTGAGGACACAGAAGGGAGAGTCCCCTAGAGGCTTAGGTAAATAAAGCTCAGAAAGGATAGTGCCTTAGCGCACCGAGTAACAATAGAGTGAGAATAAGGTCAAGAAACCCTTTGAGGTTTCACAGTCGACAAAACTCAGGAGGAATAGCATTCCTAGAACGCAGGCGATATCTGGACCATCGAGTTTCACGTCCAGAAAATAGGAGGAGAGAACGTAGAAGATTAGATTTGGACCGTCAGATCCAACATCGATATCTTATAACCGTTGGATCGAGCAAAGACGCACGGAGTTTAATCTTTGGAAGCCGCACAGAAGAGAAGAAACGAACGGTGGAGACGCTTTATGGAGAAGTGTGAAATCCCGTAGGCCGTTAGATCTCATAGATCTGTGAGAGAGCTAAGGTTGAGTGTCATTTAGTGTTCAAGATCCGTTGATTCCTCTTTGGAGTGGAATTTCGACATTTTGTCATTTCGACAATTCTGATGACAAGGAGTTGGGGTACTTTGCGTTGAAAACCCTGAAGTCACGAAACGTGACGTGCCTTTGGAGTAGGGTTGTGGTCATAGAGGAAGTAGTCACATGGACTGAGATTTGGTTAGGGGCTAATCGTCGTTGAGCCCATTTCGACATTTCAACATTTCAGGGTTAGGGAAGTAGAGGAGGTTGTGATTTTGGAATCGAGAGTTTGAAACTCCTGGTTCGCGAAATCTTGAAAGATCTAGAGCCATCGGATAGAGGAAGATCTCAGTCGTAGATCATATGGGAGGTGAGGCTTCGGGAATTCAGGAATCGGAGTTTCGTAAGGTAAGGAAACTCTTTGCTGTGGATTTTTGCGAATCGCGAAATCACGAAGAGCGAAAGGAATAGGACCCAATCCTTGGGGGAGGGCCATATGACCCCATAGAGTTGAGGGACAATAGTCGTTGGGCCCCAATCGGGTTTCGGGGTTTCAGGACTCAAGAGGTAGAGTTGCATGGTCAACACAATTCTCAAAATCATGAAGAGAGAAATGCCAAAAGGTGGGTCCCAAGTATCAGTCAGAGGATACGTGCGACGGAAGTCAAAGGAGTGGTCAAGTTTTCAGGAAAAAGATCGAAAGATTTTGAGCCATCAATCCAGTTAGATCAGGGTTGTCGGTTCTAGAAGGACCTGGGTCGTTGATCTCTCAGCCAAGAAATTTCGATTTTTCGTGGATCGGGATTCGAAAAGGAAAGGAGGAATGCTTGCATCGTGATTCCCTGAATCGAGAAACCTCGAAAGTGTTCAAAGGATCTCCTACAAGAAATCGCATATCGGAGTTCGAGGAATGGAGTGACCAGTGGTTTGGGTCACTGCATTTCAAACTCCCAGTTACCGAAATCTTGATATGGTCGGGACCGTTGGATCAAGGGAGGCTCATAGCCGTCAATCTCATCTAAGGGAGCGATTTTGGAATTCAGGGTTTGAAGAGTCAAATACTTGACTCTCTTGCATCATTGAGTCGTGAAATGAGAAAAGCATCTCTTGGCTTGGTCGGAGGTCATATATCGTGGTCATGTGGAGGTGAAGACTCACGCCTAGTGCACATTGTGCAGGTGGGGGTTTTTTCAAAGGGCCTATGGATCAGATTCGTGGGTTCCAATGAGGGCCCGAAAGAACTATTTCAGTTTTGTGGATTCGAAGAAGATCGATCCTGTGTGGATCTTGGCCCAAGGGTTGGGGGCCTATGCCAGTTTGGTATCAGAGCCTGATTTTGTCTATATATTGCAGGTAGAGGGAGCTAGAGGAAAAGGAATATAGAGTGTTGAAGCTCTATGATGGTTGTTACAAGGTGCGAAGTAGTCAATAGACAGTCATGAGGATTGTAGGAAAGGTCAGAAGCACTCATGGTTGCAAAGTGACAAAAACAAGTTTGACAAAAGGGCAGACAAGAAAAAAAAGATGGCTACTGAAGGCCATGGGCATGGTCACAGGGAAGACCGCAAGTAGAAGAAAAATCCAGAGATGGATCTAGAACTCGCTGAGGTGAGGGAAAGAATAGAGCAGCTTGCACCGTGAGTGCAGCAGGATACAATGACACATTGAGTATATGATTTGGCCCGAAGGCAATGGAGATTGCTAAAGGAATGGTTGAGGCGTGTTAGAAGCCTCGGTGATAGAGAAGGAGTGGTTCACACTTGTGAACCAGAGACTGGGAGAAATCTCAGTGATGTTAAGAATGAGATGGGATCGCTGGAGGATCTCATAGACTGCCAAGTGGGAAACAGAAAATTCCCAATCTTCCAAGTGGGCAAGGAGAAGGAGATGAGACTGTTTGAAAGTCTCAGGAGCTCAGAGGTGAGTTCATGTCAGCAAGGAGTGTTGATGGAGATGGGATCAATTAATCTCATAGACTGCCAGGTGGGCAACAAAAAAATCCCATACTACCAAGTGGGCAAGGCAGATCAGATGAACTCAGAGGTGAGTTCATATCAGCAAGAGGAGTTGATAGAGAAGGAAGGTCAGAAAAGTATTCTAATGATTGGGGGAATTCGAGTATTCCTGCCAAATATTCCAGTAGAGGCTAATACAAGCGTTGCGCATGAGGGTATAGTGCAACAAGAATATGAGAAGGAGGCCATGGGGCCAAATGATTTTAAGGTTAACTATGTATGTGATGCAGGTACAAAAAACGAAACGACAACCATCAGAGATTGTCATGATGAAGGAGCAGATATCAGAAGCTGCCCAAGGAAAAGAAGAGGAGAACATAGTTCAGATGCTCAATCCATGGGAGAAGGAGCTAGAAATGTTAGAGGATTGGCTAAAAAATCCAAAACCAGTAGATGACTGCCAAGAGCAGATAGTCATGCAGATGTTAGTAGAGGATAATTTCGAGGAATTGCTCAAAAATTTCAGCCAGGGAGCTGAACAGTTGATGATGACTGCAATGATGAGGCATGAAACAATAGATGAAGGAAAATTCCAGTTTAAGGAGAAGCTGGAGGAAGATGGAATTCAACCATCACAAGGGGAAATGGCAGAAGCAAGTCTGTCAGAGCAGATGAATGAACAACAGATCAGTCAAGAAGATAAGACTGCAGAGCTAAATTTTGTAGCAGGGTGGCAAGTTGAGGCCACAGAGGAAGAAGATGGCATGGGATATATAGTTGATCTACCCATTTGCAGGGAAGAAGTGCAGTGGAGCAGGATGCAAAGGGAGAGCCAGCCATGGGAGCAGTTGGATGAGATAATTGAGGAGATCAGAAGGCTGATGATCAGATCAGTAGAAGCAGTCAACAAAGGGAAGCTGGACAGAGGAGAACCTGCCATAGCAGCAGGGCAAAAGATGCAACAACAACAACAAAGCGATGGATCGGATGGATAGCTCCAAGGAACTGTTTGGGATCCAAATGGATTTCGACAGCCATGCTGGGAAGCTCATGAGCAGGATCTCATGAATTTTTCACAGCAGAGGAGTATGTTGTAGGAGCATCGCTCTAAGCCAGCTATGCGCCAACTAGTTGGCACATCAAAGCACGCATTCAATGGAAGGAGAGAGGCACAACCCTCTCATTTTTCAAAATTTTAAAATTGCATTAAATGTTGTAAGGCTGGTAGAGCCAAAAGCCATGCATGTGCGCAGGTTTTAGATAAAGGTTGCCTTAAATGGTTGTAAGGATGAGATCTAGATCCGATTCGGACTAAACAACCATTCAATGTAATTCTTTGTAATTAACGAGAGTTGGTGAGGATGGAGGAAAGCGCTCGAGGAGCCCCCTTTTGTAAAAAGATCTTCTTTTGTTTTTCAGTTAGGTATAGAAGGAGAGAAGAACAAAAAGATAGAGAAAAGAGAGGGAGCCGAGACTCTGTTGCAGTCTGAGCTTGAACACATTGTAATTAGACATTGATGTTAATACAAAGAAGTTTTTCCTGCATATGTGTTTTCTATGTGTTTATGTGTCTTTTATGAATGTTGTGTGTTCATTCATGCTGTAGATGTATGTTAAGTTCCATCTGCAGGAGATAGATAGATTTTCCTATCTATGAGTTCCTTGATTTCAGGTTTGGGTTCTTTGAGGCTTCATGCAAGAGGTTGCATGACAGAATACTGTGGGTTATGCAAGCCAGTGAAAGGAGTGCACTTATGAATTCTGCGGAGTTCATACAGAGACGTGTCAGAAGGACGCACCAACTGGAATCACTAACTCAGGGAGAAACCTCAAGGTTGTTGAACACCTTGGAGGTCGAACTGTGCAGAGGAGGGCACAGAGAGAAGACAGAATGTCTGAAGTTCTATGAATCTCCACTAAGAGGGCATTGAGAAAGTGCATAGAGTGCACAGAATAATTCTATTTCGAGTTTGGAGAGAAAACAGAATCACTGAGGATTTTGTGGAAGCTCTTCTAAGAGGGCATTGAGCAGTTGCATAGAGTGCACAGAAGGAATCTTTTCGAGTTCCATTGGGAAGAGAAGTGTCAAGGAGAGACACTCACAGAGTTACTGAATACTCTGTTAAGCTCAACAAGGAGGTCTTGAGCAGAAGGTTGTCAAGAGGACACCAGATTTCCCTTTGGGGACACAGAAAGGTGAGTCCAATAGATGCTCAAGTAAATAAAGCTCAGGAAGGATAGTGTCTTAGTGCACCGAGTAACAATAGAGTGAGAAGAAGGTCGAGAAACCCTTTGAGGTTTCACAGTGGACAAAACTTAGGAGCAATAGCATTCCTAGAATGCAGCCGATATTTGGACCGTCAAGTTTCACGTCCAGACAACAGGATGAGAGAGCGCAAAAGATTAGATTTGGGCTGTAAGATCTAGCGTCGATATCCGACAACCATTGGATCGAGTGAAGACGCACAAAGTTTAATCTCTGGAATCCGCACATAAGAGAAGAAACAGACGGTGGAGACGCTTCATGGAGAAGTGAGAAATACTGTAGGTTGTTAGATATCGCAAATCTGTGAGGAAGTTAAGACTGAGTGTCATTTAGCATTCAGGAGCCATTGATTCCCCTTTGGAGTGGAATTTTGACATTTCGGCATTTCGGGGTTTGACATTTCGACAATTCCGATGATAAGGAGACGGGGCACTTTGCATTGAAAATCCCAAAGTCGCGAAACGCTACGTGCCTTTGGAGTAGGGTTGTGGTCATGGAGGAAGTAGTCACATGGACCGAGATTTGGTCAGGGGCTAATCATCGTTAAGCCCATTTCGGCATTTTGGCATTTCGGGGTTCGGGAAGTAGAGGAGGTTGTGATTTTGGAATTGAGAGTTTCAAACTCCCGGTTCATGAAATCCTGAAATATCCAGAGCCATTAGATCGAGGAAGATCTCAGTCGTAGATCATATGGGAGGTGAGGCTTTAGGAATTCGGGAATCAAAGTTTCGAAAGGTAAGGAAACTCTCTGCTATGGATTTTCGTGAATCATGAAATCCCAAAGAGTGAAAGGAATAGGACCCAATCCTTGGTGGAGGGTCATATGGCCCCATAGAGTTGAGGGACAATAGCCGTTGGGCCCCAATTGGGTTTTGGGGTTTTGGGACTCAAGAGGTAGAGTTGCATGGTCAACACAATTCCCGAAATCATGGAGAGAGAAACGTCGAAAGGTGGGTCCCAAGTATCAGTCAGAGGATACGTGTGGCGGAAGTCAAAGGAGTGGTCAAGGTTTCCGGAAAAAGCCGAAAAGATTTCAAGCCGTCGATCCAGTTAGATCGGGGTCGCCAGTTCCAGAAGGACCTGAGTCATTGATCTCTTAGCAGAGAAATTTTGGCATTTTGTGGATCGGGGATTCGAAAAGGAAAGGAGGAATGCTTACATCGCAATTCCCCAAATCGCGAAACCCCAAAAGCATTTGAAGGATCTCCTACAAGAACTCACATATCGGAGTTCGGGGAATGGAGTGACCAGTGGTTTGGGTCGCTGCATTTCAAACTCCCGGTTACCGAAATCCCGATACAGCCAGGAACGTTGGATCGAGGGAGGCTCATAGCTCTCGATCTCGTCTAAGGGAGAAATTTCAGAATTCGGGGTTTGAAGAGTCAAAAGAATCGACTCTCTTGCATTGTTGAGTTTTGAAATGAGAAAAGCGTCTCTTGGCTTAGCCGGAGGTCATATTTGGTGGTCATGTGGAGGTGAATACTCATGCCTAGTGCACATTGTGCAGGTGGGGGTTTTTCTGAAGGACCTATGGATCGAATTTGTGGGTTCCAGTGAGGGGCCAAAAGAACTATTTCTGTTCTGCGGATTCGAAGAAGATCGATCCTATGCGGATCTTATCCCAAGGGTTGGGGGTCTATGCCAATTATGTGGGGAAGTCAGAAATCCTTGAGTCTTGAAACCCTCGCATACCGTCAAGGCATGTGTCTCATCTAACCATGTCAAATTTTGATGCATATAGGCACATTTTGAAGAAACCAAAACGTTGGCACTATTCACTGTTGACCATGCAACATCGGTGGATGATATTGTTGATGGGTGTGTTAAAAGACGTTCCATGACATATCAGGAGAGTTTCGAAAAATATTCTATAGATGGGAATGAGGAATGATGATAATGATACTACATGATGAACATTGATGCAAATATGGACGATCTCAAATATTATGCGATGACATAAGGAATCCTTGAGTCTTGAAACCCCCACATACCGTGAAGGCATGTGTCTACACTAACTATGTCAAATTTCGACACATACAGAGACATTTTGAAGTAATTTCAACATTCACCCCATTCACTAGTCACCGTGCTATGTCGATGTATAAGATTAATGATGGGCATGTTGGTCGAATACATTCCATGACATTTCGAGAGAGTTTCAACAAAGATTCTATAGATGGCAATTATGATGAATGATGACAATGAGACTACATGATAAATGTTGATGCAAATGTGGATGATATCAAAGATTATGTGAGGATGTCATGCAATGTCCTTCAATCTTGAGACCCTTGCATACTATCAAGGCATGTGTATAGTCTAACCATGTCAAATTTTGATGCATGCAAGAACAATTTGAATAAATTTCAGCACTGGCCCCATTCACTGCTCATCATGCAACATTGGTGGATGAGATTGGTGATGGGCGTGTTGGAATAGGTTCCATGAAATTTGAAGAGAGTTTAGACAAACATTCTGTAGATCTGAATGACAAATGATGACAATGAGACTACATGATGAATATTGATGCAAACATGAATGATCTGAAAGATTATTTGGGGACATCAGGCATCCTTGAGTCTTGAAACCCTCACATAATATCAAGGCAGGCGTCTAGTCTAATCATGTCAAATTTCAACGCATATAGGAATAGTTTGAAGAAAATTCAGTGTTGGCCCCATTCACTACTCATTGTGTGGCATCGATGGATGACATTGGTGATGGGTGTGTTGGAAGACGTTCCATGAAATTTCAAGAGAGTTAAGACAAAGCCCTAAATCCCCTAACCCATAATCCATTGAACCTTAAAACCTTAAGCCCTATTCCCTAAACCCTTAAGACCCCAACCTTAGTTAATCACTAATCCCTTAACACAAAATCCCTAAATCCCCTAACCCCTAAGACATCGACCCTTAAACATGTAAACCCTAATCCCTAATCCCTTAATCCATAAACCATGATTCCCTAGAAGAATTTAAAAATTAACCCCCTAGCCCATAATGCCTAATGCATTAACAATTACACTACCTAACCCATAAGTGCCAAATCTCTTAGCTCTTGACCCTTAATCCCTTAATCCGTAACCCCTAATCCCTTAACCCTTAATCCTTGTACCCAAAATCCATAAATCCCATAATCCTCAAAGTCGCTATACACTTAACCCCCGACACCTCAACTAATTAACTATTTAGGCACATCCGACACTAAATCTGGCGTGATCTCCAACTCTATTTATGATGCTATTAGCACCTAATCTAGTGCCTACATGTTTTGGTAGGTGCAAAAAATGCCATAAATAGTGCCATCCTAATAAATAGCGCTCACTTTTTCAAAACATTAGAGAAAATACACACACAATATTTGGAAGCAAAAAAGGGAGCAAATCATAGGGATTTGTTGTAGTGAAATTTAAGAAGTCACAACTTATGCATATATGGATATGCAAAAAAAAATTCAATTATTGTTAAGATGATTATATTTGCATTTAATAATATTTTTGTGTAAATATCATATCTGTAATATATCTATTTATGTGTAAATACATCTCTCTTTTTTTCTCTCTATAGCAATTTTTATAGTAGGTGTACATATCATAACTCACTCTTTCATATATAGAGAGATTTTTTTAATTTCCCTTTGTATCTACAATTAACTAACAAATAATAGTACTAATATTATTTGTTATAAGTATTAAATTTTTCTTTAAGCATACAAATGATGATGTAATCATTACCCATATGGAAACATATCTTTTATATTGGGTTGTATAATATCCTTTTAGCATAATGAATAAAAAAAAATCCATTGGATCACACATCAATGCTCTTGAAATAAAAGGTGTGGCCATTATTAATTAAGTCTTATATGGATACATTTTTGGCTCTCCATGTAGAGATCCTTAAAAAGTAAAATATGAGATGGTAAAAACACAAACCAAAACATGTGCCTTATTGTGTAAATTTGGGTTAGGTGGTATATGACAACATTGGTAGGTACTTAGAAACACCTTGAAGGGTGTTTTTTTTTTCTTCTTAAATGTAGCATATTATCCTATACTTTGGAGAGAATACATGGGTTTCAAGGATAATGGATAAAATTAGGAAAGGGACCAAAAGGATGGGGTAATAAAGAAGGGGAGAGAAGAAGGAAGGTGGTGGATGTGGGGATAAAAAGGATGGTGGAGGGAATGATGATAAGAAGGGCAGTGATGAATCGAAAGATGATGGTGAAAATAAAAAGGTTGAAAGAAAGAAACATGAATTCTCTAAATTCCTAGATATATCATTGAGTGTGTTCATCCTCCTTATCTCTTCAATGATGAAAACCCAAATATTTTCTTTATAATCTAATTATCTGATAATACTATTAGCAGATATGTGTTATGTTGGCCCGAATCATTAGGAAATTGAAAGGTTGTAATTGTGGATATGAAGGTCTTATCAAGCCCACCAAAATAAAATAAGATGATAGGGAAAAATTATTTAGCATGAAACTAGGCTAGGTGGTATATTACAACACTAGGTTCTTCATACTATAACATTTACAGTGGTTGTTTTTCCTTTTCGGTGTAGTATATTAGCCTGAACCTTGAAGAGAAGAGATGGATTTTGGGGAGGATGTATACTTTCTTAATTGTTGAGTTGCAATTTTGTTCTATGGAGTATATGAATAGTGTATTTTTATATAAATTCATGTACTATCCACTACTATAGTATATCCATTCCATTAATGTGGACTGGATAATTGAAATAATGATAACAATAAATAAATAAATTCATGCTTGAAACCTCTTGTTCTATATTGTTTCCCCGACAATTACCTTATGATTGTTCACATAAAGTCCTGTCAATCCCTTTATAGTACCAATTTCATCACTTCCCTTTTTATCATCATCCCCAAAGATATGATTTTTAAAATTTTGAGCATTGTAAATACAATGCATGTATAATGTTAATATGACATAACTACAACACAAAAACCCAACTCGAAACCCTAATGTGTGGCAACAAAATAAATTCAACTAGGGATTTAAGGGATATAATGACATGAATAAACCAGGCTATAACGTCGTATTATATTAATGGATTTTGATCCCTAGTTTAAACTAATTTCTTAAGCCTTGGATCATAAAAAATTGAAGACACTTGGAACAAGCCATCAATGGTGCAAAAATTTTGGCACCAATGAAAAACATTTTGGTGTAGACACAAAGAACCATAATTAACCAATAGACACATCAACAAGTGAAGTGTCAAATGAATTATTAGTAAAGACTATTAAGGAAAAGGATAAAAGAACAATGAAAGACATCATCTTTATCATGCTAAAATTGTAAGGTCAAAGGAAGATTAAAATAGTCCAAAATCAAGAATCTAAATTAAGCATTCCTTATGTGAAAATCCACTAAGGAAATTGACAAACAAAGTTATGGGTCATGTGGATTCTCATAATGTAAAAATAGATATGATGACAATGTATCTAATGAAAGAGACAATATTTTTTATCCTATGCACTATCATAGGGGTTGGATGGAGAAACTAAATAATACACTTTGACAAAATATATGTTTCAATAATTATGGTTAGCTTCAATCATGTTTAGGATTAGATGAACTAAAGATGAATACAAGAGAAATAAGATGAACGAATCAAAGAACATGTTATATTTTGATCTTATGGAATAGCAAAAGAGTAGTGTGGTCTCAATCAAAGAGCAAAATTTGATCTATGAAATTTATCAACATAATCATTGAAATGAAATTTTTAACATGTTTTCATAGAATATGAATAATATATGAGAAATATTTCTCCAATATATGGAAACTGATAGCCAAGGACTCGATCATCTACCTAAGATCTGAGCCAAAATAACCAAATACATAATCGAGTGGATACATGAATTTGAGTCGTACTTTTTCATAAATGGGGCATGTGGAAATGGTCGTTGAAGAATAAAACCAACAATCAATGAAAAATGAGAAATATAAATAAAAAAAAATTAATCTAACCATATCTAATAGGAGTGATTTTAGTAGAATTAAGGAAATATTTAATAACAACAGAATACAATGAAGTAGAGTTCAATAAAAAAATAAAAAACAAATAAATAATCTAAAATGGTAGCCAAAAACGATAATACCATATCTAATAGGAGCGATTTTAGTAGAATTAGGGAAATATTTCAATAACAACATAACACAATGAAGTAGAGTTTAATAAAGAAGATAAAAAAACAAATGAATAATCTAAAATGGTAGCCAAAAACGATAATACACTTATGATACAAATAAATAATCTAAAATGGTAGCCAAAAACGATAATACCATATCTAATAGGAGCGATTTTAGTAGAATTAGGGAAATATTTCAATAACAACATAACACAATGAAGTAGAGTTTAATAAAGAAGATAAAAAATAAATGAATAATCTAAAATGGTAGCCAAAAACGATAATACACTTATGATAGTATTCTATAAAGAATAAGTTGATCAAGAAAATCTATCAATAATAATTGATACAAGATTAGAAAATAAATAAAATGAATAAAAAGAAGAAGACATTAAAAAAAAATTAATAAGATAAAATAAGATTTATAAAACATTGCATCAATTAAATAAATAAAATAATCCTAAACAATCCCGATATAATTAGTTCCATAAAAAATAATTCTAATAAAAGATGCTGCAAATGAAGCAATTTCATCATAAGAATTATAACTAAAGTAGTTACCAATAATTTGATACAAATGAAACCTATTAACATCAAAATTTGTGAAGGGAAAAAATAATTAAAAAAAAATTCAAGACAAAAACATATAAAAAAATTATTTGGCTAGTGAGTGTTTTAGGATCAGATAGGTTTTAGGTAATCAAGGTTAAGGTTAACCTTTCAATCGACAGTCCACCTATAAACATGGAGGATGTGATATGGAAGGGGATATCATCAAATCATTGATATATAATTTATTGTGTTATCTATTTTTCCCACCTATGACGAAGGGAGAGGAAGTCAAGTTTAAGGAGATGGGTGTATATGTTTGTAAAATATTGTTTCTAATAAGATTTAACTTCATTGCCATTCTAAAACGGTCTTCTACTTATTAACTTCATTGCCTATTCTAAAATGGGTTTTTCTCCAAATGCACAAGGTTGTTTTTCACTATAAATATATATGTACTGACGTGATTGACCGTGTGGTTTTGCTTATGCTAATTTAGGTTAGGTGATGAATTATGTGTATGAAAAATAGGTTTTACTTATATTAATTTAGGTGATGAATTATGTGTATGAAAATTAAAGTGTTATGATGTTGATAATGGAAAGAAAATACTTAAATGTAGTGTGATAAATCTTAAAAAAAAATTAAATTTTTAGTTTAAGATTAATTTTAATTTATGTCTAACACTATTATAATTATTTTTTCATTTTTTTTTTTAATTTTAATTTAAGTTTTAATCAAAAATCTATTATAATTATTTTTTTTCATTTTTATTTAAGTTTTAATAAAAAAATTATAATTTTAATCAAATTCATAAACTAATATAGAACCAGGATTTAATAGATTATAATTAAATTAATAAGAAAAAGATATCTTGAAGGTTCTTAATAGCCCATTCAACCAGTATAATGATTAGGGTAATTATGGATTCAAATTTTATATATGCTACTACATAGATAAAAGTATAGTGCATTTTACATGTTATTCTAGATGAGATATATAATATATTTTTTTATAAATTAAAATAGGAAAAGAATATATCATATAAAAAGAAAATTGAAAATTTATTATCTATATAAATAAATATATGGAAATTATTTAGGAATGCATTTAGTGAAATCTCTTTTTAGACTTGAAAAAGTAAAAACAACTCATAATTATACCTTTTCTATGGAAAAAAAAGGGCAGAAATAAAATATGGGCATTTACCCATTTTATTTCTAGTCAAAACCACAAATAATTTAATAGCATCTTAAATACAAAAACACACTTCAATCCTAAGAAATAAATTCCTAATATTTGAAATAAAAACTACCAAAAAAAACTAGTTAAGATCTACCTTTTGAATCATCATATGATGCAGTGTGATTTAATTGCCATTTTCACTAGGTTATCAAAGTCTTAATTATTCCCTCTATATACATGAAAAAAGTCCCCCCCTCTTGTGAGCTCCCTTTAGGGCTAATAAATACCAACTTCTCACGGATAGGACTTTTCTAATGGTTCAAGTCGCATCGCCTCCAGGCCTCCTTATCACGGATCAATAAGTTCGACCTTGCTCTCGAACTTCTCACGGATCAAGTTGCATCTTCTCATGGATCAAGTAGCTTCTTCTAACGAATAAAGGTATATATCTTCTAATGGATAAAGGCTTATACATGAGTGAAAGAGATTTTTATAATTTAGTAGCATCTTAGACAATAAAAACACAATTCAATCCTAAGAAATAAATTCCTAATATTTGAAAACAAAACTACCAAAAAATACTAGTTAAAATCTACATTGTTCAATCATCATCAACATGGTGTAGTATGATTTGATTTCCATTTTCACTAGGATATCAAGGTCTTAATTATTCCCTCTATATACATGAGTGAAAGAGATTTTGGTGAAAAAATACTTAACTTCATTTGTAAGTTTTATGGTATTTTGAATATACACATTTTAATTGTTAAATATCACGTCAAGTCATTTTATCATTGATTCTAAATTTCCAAACTTCCAAATAAGTATTTCATGTCTCTCTTTGTAGTTACAATTACGAGAATGTATACAATTATAAATTTAGGGTCATTATTAGTTCCATTACAAAGACCACGGTGAAATGAGGCCATGTGTCTTTCACATAAATAAAAAAAACATCCTAAAACGTATAGTCCTATGTTACACTTAAAAGTCCTATAAAAAAAACAAGGGTAGGTTGTGTCCTTCTTGACCTTCCCCGATTATTTCTTTTTGATATTGAATTTTTGGTGACCATCACATTTGTACACAACTCTATTGAGAACGTGTGAGGGAGTTGATATTTCATCTTGAAAAATAGCTTTATTCCTTGTCATCCATAAAATCCACAACAATACAACACAAAGTAAGGAATGAGTGATTTCTTTATCATCAATGCATTTCTTCAAAGAAATAGTGTCCATGTAATCTCTATTCTAGATCCCTTTTCCTTTGATACTTCAATATTTTATGGACCAAAAAAACAAGGAAACCTTTGTGTTGTCCTTTAATTGTTGGTTGATGACTTTTAAACACACATTCTAAATATTGTGTAGATGCATGTAATATGGTCATTGTTTTTGACAACCAATCTAATATTGTGTAGATGCATGTAATATGGTCATTGTAATATGGTAATAAGATGAATCCTTCGTATTCCAGAGCGTTGTTTTTTATAGCCAATCTAAAAATATGACCATTGAAAAGAGAGATGTAACAAATAGGAAAGGCAAATATCGCACAGAGATTAACTTTAGGAAAATGCGGTCATCCCAAATCTCCCTATTTCACTGCGTAATCAGTGATGCTCTTGATGATTCCATTACATGAATTGAAGTGGAGAATGCAAGACTGAAAGTCTGCATCAAAGAATTTGAGGAGGCTTTCATTGCTACCCCAGATTTTGCCAGTCCTTTAGAAAAAAATGTGCCTTCTACCACTGCAGCCAAAATAAAAGTATCCTCCAACCTTCTTGCATCGTCTAGAGCCCTTGTAGAGAATAACATCAACAAAATAATGCATCTAGTTGTTGAAGACTAGGAAACATCACAAAATATATCTTCCTTCCGAAAGAGGGAAAATAATTTGCACAAACATTTGCTGGCGAATTTAAAAAATGATTAATGTTTTTGCAAACAGGTGCTGACCCCTTTTGTTAACCATGCCATCAAAACCTCAGATCTAAAAAGAAGGCAAGAGAATCTCCCCTCCCCAAAGTGGACCAAACAATTAAAAGCATGGTAGCAAAAAAAATTAAGAACCTGGAGCTCATTGTCGAATCATGTAAGCAAGCCATATTAGAAAATGAAGAATCATTCACAAACCTGATCAAAATAGACTTAGCCGGAAGTGCCAACGAGATTCAAGAGCCAAACTTAATTCTCAAATCCTTGTTAATGACCAAAGAAACCTTCGATGAACAACTTGATATTTTAAAGGGGTTGCCTTTTGAAAAGTTTTACGACATCCTTGAATATTGTGTAGATGAGCTCGAGAACTGGGTACTGGACGATTCGACACATAATGAAGAAATTGAACAGAATTTGCATAGTATTTCAATGGATGTAAGGAAATTAGAAAATGACCTTTTTGACATAGAAATCCAGGATGAAATCAAAGTGGCCCCCATGAGAAGCTACATTGAAGAATGGTTCCAATGGAGAATGGAAAACCTCATCAAGGAAGGGAAACAATCGGTTGACACGATTCTAGCAACCATCGACGACAACAACAAAAACACATCGGCTTCATAGTAAGTCTATACTGATGTCATCTTTTTTTCTTTATCAATCCAGTTATTATACCTCTTTAAATAGAAAACTCTAACCAAACACTCATCACTTCCAATTTCTTCTTTTCAGGTCTTCCTCTCTACCATCGCGCACTTCTTCTTTCTACAATCCTAATTCTTGTACTTATTTATTTTTCTGGTCCGCGGGAGCCCCAATCCCAGTCTATATGACAAACTCATTTAAATTCAGATTCTAGAAATATGTAACAGACATTATTAATTTTTGAAAAATTTCAACAAAAACTAATTCGAGAATGCTAATTCTTTTATGTCCGGGAACATATGTTACAAGACATTATTAGTATTCTATTGTATTTGAATGTCTAATGTGTATGCTTCATAAATATGATACACATGTACTTTGAATCTATTTTTTAGTGTTGTTAACTGTAACATTTTCATGCCTACACATCTTCAAATACTTTGAAAGACCCTGGAACCATTTCATTTAATTTTAATTTAATGTATTTTACTTTTATGCCTATTCTATTGTATTTGAATTTTTAATGTGTATGCTTCAGAAATATGGAACATATTTTTGTTGCAACATATTATTAATATTCTATTGCGTTTTAATGTTTAGTGTGTATGCTTTAGAAATATGGAACAGATCCAACCTTTGTTTAATATTCTATTATATTTGAATGTTTATTGTCTATGCCTCAAATCATTTAGAATTTTCATCTCCAAATACTTTGAAAGATCCTGGAACAATTTCACTTAGTTTTAATTTAATGTATTTTACTTTTATGCCTATTCTGTTGTATTTGAATTTTTAATGTGTATGCTTCAGAAATATGGAACAGATTCCAGGTTTTTGGTAGATTTCAAAGAAAACAGGAACCTTTGTTGCAACACATTATTAATATTCTATTGTGTTTGAATTTTTAGTGTGTATGCTTCAGAAATATGGAACAGATCCAACCTTTGTTTTTTTAGGATATTTAGACACTTAGGAGTTAGTTAAGATCTACTTGGTCTAATATGTCGTTAGGTAAAAGTGTGTTTCTTTAGTATGCATTAGTATGCATTTGTAGTTAGGAAATCCGACGGTCACGATATGTTCCCGACATAGAGTGATCTGACGGTTCATACTCTCCTCGATCTTAA
>JASDQU010436702.1:95949-106039 GCA_032191745.1 Picea mariana
TATATATATATATATATATATATATATTCATTGTTTGAAATGTGTATAATAGTAAGATTTGGCTGACTAAACTAATTACATTTAAGTTCATGCATATAATTTCTCTGCTTTAGGATTATAAACTTCAAGAGTATTGCATATTTAAAACAGTGAATCACAACAATGGGACTCAATTTAAAATTCATATTCTCATAAGATAAAAAGATTAGATCAGTTGTGGGCTTTTCAAAATTGCTATCTCCAAATATTAAATTTACAAATATTTCCTATTCGTGTATTCTTTGTAACGATATATATATATATATATATATATATATAGCATAAGTGACTTTGATGAACCTGACCTAATTTAGGTTAGTGGACGTTTTCAGGTGGAGCTGACTCGGCAGTTATTTTGATAACATAAATTTGCACGAAATCACAATTTTACATTTTTGAATGCAGAAATAAATTGAATGTGAAAAAAAACTCTGAAAATAATAAGATTATAAAAATTTAACCATTCAAATCTACAAATTCAATAATATCAAAACTTAACACATTTAAACTACTAATACATTCAATTAAATACTATATTGTCGTTTTATATATTTGAATAACTACAACCACTTTCTGCATTTCCATACTTACCGTCGCATTTCTTAGTATTAAGTAAGTATTTCGGAGAGTTTTTGCTCATTCTTAGATGCTTGAGTTACATCATTAAATGTGACAACGGAAACTGATGCAACCACAAACATCTCAGAAATATTTAAAGCTCAGGGATTCATATAAGTTTTATATTCAAACCCATAGAATTCCTAATACATTCCAACATTGTCGACGTAATACCTTTACACTATTTGAAAAAAAAAGACCACAGTTAGCGTAAAACACAATGCATTTCTATTTGGTCACAACTTTGAAATATACAACCTAAATTATTCTCTGTACTACATCACCTCTTTTGAAAACCCACCTTCTTCTCGCACAACACATGTTATATTACACTATCAAATTAATCAAAGAGAAGAATGAGTTTTCACTTAGAACATTATATAAGACACGTAATATCGTCGTAGTAAGCATTTTATTTTCAATATTTTTTAATATTGTAATCCTCGCGTGTTTATAAATGATGTAAATGTGTTGAAATTACTCTACTACTAGGTTCATGCACTAACGATCATGTAAATTATATTTCAAATTACTGCAAATTTGAACCAGTCTTGTGCAAGAACGGTCCACCTCTGCATGATGAGCATAAATTCGTGTACTCGTGACGTACAAAATATAGTTGTTGGCTTTTCAATATATTTCGAACTCCAATTTTAGTTTTATAAACATTTCTTATCAGTGTATTCTTTGTAAGAAGCTGGCTTTTCAGAATCGATGAGGCTCATGATCGAGACGCTATTGGCGTTACTGGAGTATATCCATTTGGGCGAATCTCATGATGGACAGGCGGGCCTCGCAGGACCCATGAGCTCCGTCCGTTTTCCGTCCACTACCGTACTGTTGTTTCGATAAGTTTCCGTAGTAGCCGACTCTTCTCATTATATACCATGCCTTCGCGTCACTTGCCTTATCACACACAGTTAACAAAGTACTCGCGACTCGAGCCTCGATCGGGATTTGGATTCTGAGCAGTCACTTCTCAGGGCTTTGAGGTAACCCAATTTCCTGAACAGCTGCAGCGGCTGAGGTATTGTTCAAGAATTTAAAGCTTCTCTCGGTAGATACTGTACAGTGCTCATGAAATATCTTTACCTTCCTGTCTGAACGTTTTGTTGTTTGGCTCCAAGATTCCAGATATATTTTGATTTTCCATAGACTTGGTTATTTGTATGTATGCAGCAACTGTGACATCTGGACTGGAGCTTTTAGCCAGAAATCGAAAATTTKGTTTCGTTTAGGGAGAARTTATTTTAGGATCGCTTGAAAATCTGTGTCTACACGCCAGACTTGGCCGAAATCCGGTTGAAGATATTCTAAATTGATTCATTCTGTTCGAAGTCTTTAAGATGACTTCGGTTACCGACATGCCTTTTATAGGCGCCGGAGGTCTTAGCGACCGACCGGATCGTTCTYTGCTAGAGYAGTCTCAGCAAGCTCTGGCCCGCATCAAGTCAGAGTTGTGCCAGAAATTGAARGACATCACCGCTTTTTCATGTCCGCCGGGCATGGATGAGGTTCACTGGGAGTCTGCAAGGGTATGTCCTGCTTATTGTGTGAATATATTAGTATGTACAATGTTTCAAATGTCTGTCTTAGCGGGTATTGATTTGAGTGCAGGTTGAGATGGAAGCTCAGGCCAAGAAAGACGCAGAAAAGGAAAAGCTTCCTTACGAAGCCGTCCTACAGCTCAGGGAGCAGTACCAAATCTATGAGAGTCTCATGATAAATGGGAAAACCCTAGCCGCGAAGCCCAAGGAGGACACTAGGATGCTCTCGGATAGCCGGACATCCGAGTTTCAGGAGTCCGAAAAGATAATTGTAGCGCTGTTGCATAAAGCTTCTCATAAAAACTCCTCCCTTGAGCTCGACCTTAGCGGGCTTCACCTTCACGGTGTTCCAGACGAAATAGAGAAAATGTCATCTACACTTGTCAAGCTTGACCTTTCTAATAATAACTTAGAGGTAGGATTCTTTCAAGAATATTATTTATTAGCAGTCGGCCGGAATGTATCACTTGAAACTGACGCAGACTTAGTTGTTGCAGATTTTGCCTGAATCTGTGACAAGTTTGGTGAATCTTATTCATCTGGACATTCAATCAAATCAGCTTACATCGCTACCGGAATCCATCGGGCGTCTTGTGAATCTTAAGGTCTTCAATGTTTCTGGGAATTCTCTTTCTGCGCTTCTTGATCGTATTGAAGGCTCCCGGTAAGGTATTCAAAGCACCTCAGAGTTGTCCTTGTTTCTTTTTACTCAAACCCCTACCATTATTTCTGATTTTTGACCATGACATTTATTTTTAAATTCAGCGCACTGGAAGAATTGATGGCCAATTTCAACCAACTCATGCGGCTCCCTGAGAGGCTGGGGTTCGAACTGCTGAATCTCCGGAAGCTGTGTGTTCATTCGAACAAGCTCACACATCTTCCGTACTCCACCTCCCACATGATGTCTCTCCGCTTTCTGGACGTTCACATGAACAGGCTTGGGGGCTTTCCAGAAGATCTTGAGAACTTGATGAATCTGGAATACCTGGATCTCAGCAACAATTTTAATTATCTTGTGGCTCTCCCGGAATCGATAGGGGGTCTCATGTCTCTCATCGAGTTAAACATAAGTTACAATCAAATAACTGCATTGCCTGCGTCTATTGGGCGCTTGGAAAAGTTGCAGTTTCTTAAGGTGGAAGGGAATCCTCTGGTTGTGCCCCCTCCCCAAGTGGTAGATCAGAGTGTGGACGCTATTAAAGAGTACATGGCAGACAGCCTCCAACCCCGCCGTGGCAGAATGAAAAGCGGGCATGAATCTTGGTTAGGGTGGGTAGCGTCGGGGAAATGGGTGAGATGCGGAACGCCAAGGTCTGATGCGTTGGCGGGAGCTTTGTAGTGGCCAGAGCTTCGAACAGGGGACGGCGATTTTTCCTCGATTTAACACCTCACCGAGGTGCTTTCTTGTCTCCTCTTCGCCGCTTCGCTCCGCGACATTCGTCGTTGCCTCTTGGTGCTTTGGCCACAGCTCGGCGGACTCCGAACTACATTTATTCTGAAGTCGGCTCTAATAGCCGACTGTTCTGTTTTAAATGAATTAAATGACAGGGTTTTTTTAATGTAAATGTATAAATAAATTACACTACAGGCATGCTGCATAACTACATATTTATATTAAATATATATCGGTATAATCTTCCACCTTTGAAAACTAATATTACCATCGACTATATTAAATATTTAAAAATGACAGTAAGTGTTTTCCTGTTTGTTGATTACCATTCTTTCTGTTCATGTTTTTCTGTTTTCTAAAAAACAGTATTTCACGTGTTTTTCTTCTTTTTACTATGAAACTAAACAACATGGATTTGAATATATGTAATTTTCACTTGTTTTTCTTCTTTTACTATGAAACTAAACAACACGGATTTGAATATATGTAAAGTAATTACATGTTGGTGTATTATTGATGCAGAGTAAATATATTAAAAACAATTTAATTTTTTATTTTTATTTTTTTAAACTAATATGATAATTATTGAATTTATCATTACTTTAAAAAGTGTAAATTATCATAATTTTAAAAAGTGTATTCTCCTAAATTCATTATAAATTGAAAATTTTCAATTTTTATACAATTTACCATAAAATATAAATAAAAATCTTAAACATAATAAAACTAATTTCTATACAATCTATCACAAAGTGTAAATAAAATTCTAATCAAACTAATTTCTATGTAACAAAAACCATAGTATCATGATGAGCATTCCACATTAATTTTATGAAGTTATATCATTTAAAAGTCATCCCACGAAATTAAACAGCCCAATAAAAATATAAATAAGATGCCATGCAACTTTTGAATTTATATTACCATAACATATTTAGCAAAACATTATTTCAGATTTTTATTGTTTTCATATATTTTATAAGTTTTTTTTAAATTATGATTCTCCTTTGATAAGGTCCTCTAATTTCACTGCTTTGATTTCCCTGTGACCTTGCATTCAAGTGGCTCTCTCTAGTGAATTTACATGCTTGGTTATTTGTATACTAGGTTTCCAATTTTGAATTTAAGTGGCTCTTTTTAGTGCATTTCCATACTTGGTTATTTGTATACTAGGTTTTGAATTTTGAAAGAATTCTTGTGAAGATGAGCTTTGCATTTCCATATATTTGTATACTAAGTTTTGAATTTCGAAAGAATTTTTGTGAAGATGAGCTTTACATTTTCATACTTGGTTATTTGTATACTAGGTTTTGAATTTTGAAAGAATTCTTGTCAAGATGAGCAAGATGAGCTCTGGGTCACCAAATGTGAACTGCTATCATAAGTATTTTAGTACTTTATAGAGAAAGAAGCAGAATAAGTAATCCATAGAAATATTTGAAGCATTTTGCGTTTAATGATATTTGTAAATCAATAACTCATAGCAAAAAACTGATCCAAGTAAAATATATAAGAGAAACTGCCTTGATTTTTCTTTGTTGAAAATCCCAACTCACTATGTTAATGCTTACAGTAATGGATGGATCGATAGATACAATGAACCAATTTCTCTTTACTATTCTTTCTATTTATCATATAGTATATATTCATGGTTGAAAACTGAAATGCCAACCCTCACCAACCGTCACCATCCAATCATGACCAAATGAAACAAATACTTGGACATGATTATTCTATGTCCCCACCATCCAAATATGTCAACCACAATTCTTTTAATAAAATGATAAAAAATTTTAGATTAAGTTTTGAGTTTAAGCTCATCCCTCCTTAAAAAAGAGGAGTCTAAATATTCAATAAATATGGATCATCATCTGCATAATATTTATTATTAAATAAACTTATATTTTAAAACCTCATTTCCAATATAAATACGCAAATACGCATTGATGTAATTATAAAACAAAAGTTTTGTCATGATTTTGATTTACATTTAAATTTAAAATTAACATCAACCACCTTCATGTGACGAAACCTGAATTCTTATTACATGCCAAGTTCTCATAATATTTCTATAATAATTTTGATTAGAAAAGTGCAAAGCGAAAGCATGTTTCATTGATTCTTAACTTTAAAAAACTCTATGATAAGATTTATAAGGGTACCGCAATTTTAAATTATTGATATGATTAGTTAGTAGTTGTTTAGTTTATTTGATTAAATAAAGTTTATTTAGGTTAATGATTTAATTATAATATATTATTGTTTTTTTATTCTTTATTTTTTTTTCCCAAAACATTTTTTTTAATTGTGATAGTGCTTTTAATGGTATCAATATTTTGAACAGTGACTTGCCTCTTTATTTTCCAATGATTTATTTAAGAATCAATATCCTCATACTACTATCTCCAAAGTCTCAAGTAAGAATTCAAAGAGATGCTCATTGCTAAAGAGACTTTTATGGATCTTCATGTTAATTACCATATGTGTGTACAATGGTTACCTAAACAATGTCTTACTCTCAATGAGGGAATGAACAACCTCTAGGAGGAGGATTAGATAGGTGTGTCACTTTTAGTTTTAAGATTATAAAGCATAAAATGCATTTCTATTTGTTCAATTTCCCTCTAGATTTTTCTAGAAGCATTGCAACCCTAAACTTCACAATCATATCAAATAATTGGAATCACAAATGTATCAAAGAAGAATTTATTTTTCACAAGATCAAAACTTTGTTTCTTTACAATTGTTGTCGATACTAAAATGGGATTTGTATTCCCCATTAATCCCTTTCTCAACACTAAAGTTTAGTTGATCTTGTGATGAAGGTCCTCCAAGATACTTATATGACCCAATTTCCTCTAAGTTGTTATTGTCATATATAAATTTAGGCTTAGTTTTTTTTTGGATTTGATAATCATAATCTTTGTCTTATTAGTATTCACTAACACGCTCTAGCTAGAAAAGAATTATTTGATGATTCTTAGTTGCTTTTCAAGATCATAGGGGCTCCTCACAAAAACAACAATATCATTAGTGTAAAGAATAAGAATAATGAATGTGTTAGCTAAAGTAGCGTCAATGCAACTTGCATCTTCCAAACAATTCCCTAACTTTGTTAAAAGAAATGTCAAAAAGTGTAGGGGACAAAATTCAACCTTCCTTAACCTTTACATTACAATTAATTTCTTCTGACTAACCTTCATTACTCTTGGACTTAGCAATTACTTTCTCATATAACCTTATTGTTGGAGCTCTCAATTCAAAAGTAGTCTTTAAATATATTCTAATATCTTTTGTAGGTACTCCTAGGCACTGATAAAAAAATTACTTAAAGTAAATGAAATAACGAAGAAAATTGATTTTGTCATTATAATATCTTTCGTAGGTATTCCAAGGAACTTTATCAAAAGAATTGTTTAAAGTAAATGAAATAACGAAGGAAATTGATTTTATCATTTCGACATCCCATTGTTGCAGGTAACAACAACAACACCAACTTTTTTTAAGGTCATGGCTTAGATATAGATCAAATTGATGTATGAGACCCAGTTGCTTGTATTGCAAGAGACCCTCTCATAGTGATTTCACTACCTAGTCTATCAAGGTGTAGATACCCTACTCCCCATTGTTTGGATTTGAACCTATGACCTCAAGGAAGGAAACACATACTCTTAAGTAGTACACTATTAAATGATAGCTTTTAAAATTAATGTGGTTTTAAACTATTTTTCCACGACTTTCTAATGATATGCTAATCTTATTTTACAAAATAACTATATACACTTCAACTAAAGAAAACTAATTTCAAGAATACATATATTTTTTCAAAGGTAGAAAAACCTATTATAACTCAATTGTCAACATGTAGTGAGGATAGCGATCACTCACCTCTATTCGCACAAACTTATCATCGTTATTCAAGGAAAACTATGCCCACTTTTTTGTTCTTTATCAGTGGAATTGGTAACGAGAGCTTACAATCATCTCTGCCACTAGAGATTGATCCATGTTGCTTCCTCTATAACCCTTGGCTCAATATACCCGCTCGCAAGACATATTGAACAATTTAACCGTGACTCAAACCTAGGCCGAACAGCCCCTATATCGCTAAGATGGTGCATTCATAATGCGGGACGACTATCGTTCAACCAAGCCGCTTCAGGCTACCATGCCCACTTAAATAACCCAATAGTGGTATGATAGGAGGCAAACTTTCACTCCTAGCAGATGCTTCAAAGTCTTGGGCCATTAACTTGTTTATTTATGTCCAAGGAAATTGAACTCTTAGCCAATTAGAAGTAGTTTTAGGTCTTATTGTAAAGCCAAAACGATGTTTCAACCTAGATAATATCCACAAAAAAGTCAATATCATTTTTTATCATAAAACTAACTTCAGTGGGAACATGTGTTTTCCAATAATATTTGGTCTTATATACACTAGACCCTATACTACCCAAGTTACAATATAACCTCTCTAGTCCACAAAGATAATTGAAAAATTATATATTTTAATAATCAACTTTATTTAATAATATTAAATTAATATAATATAATAATAAAACTAATTTGAAAAATGTTAAGTGATTGTAGCTCAATTGGTAGGGGTGGGGAGTTCTCCTCCCCACCGAACCGAAGTTAGAGTAAAAATACTCATTTAAAAAATATTTATCTTAATTATGTATTTTTTAATAATGATAAATAGATTTGAAATATCAATCATAAATGATAATAATTTTAGAGTTGACATCAGAATAAACGTGGTGTGGTGTCCGCTGAGCCTGCCGCGGGATGCTTCGAGCTTGCCTAAGTACCGAGCGGAAGCGGTGGTAAGTACGGAAATAAGGAAAGTGGTGGTAAGTACGGAAAACAGACGGACCTCTCCGTCAGCATGATCCAGTTCGCCCAAAATGGATAACTGCCGACTCATTTCCACTTGCAAAACGTCTGCTCATGAGTGGACGATTTTAGAAAGCCATCTTATTACAAAAAAATACACTAATTGGAAATGCTTATAAAATCAAAAATTGTAGATAGAAATATATTGAAAAGCCAACAACTAAATTTTATATATCATGACCAGTCCAACAACTAAATTTATATAATCCTTTGAGAGGAGAAGATGAGTACATGGACTTAGATGCACTTAATTTAGTCACTAAGTCTTACTATTATACCACTTCAATTTGTGACTTTAAATCATTTATATATTTTTAGAAATAAGCTAATATAAATAAAACATTAAAAAAATGCACTGCTTACTAAGATGATTCTGTTTTCTTATATAGTGTTCTAAGTCGTGCGCTCCCATGAGATTGATTAAGATGATATTATAACATGTGGGGTAAAAAGAAGTTGTGTTTTTGAAAGTGGTGAGTTTTTTTTTTTTATAAGTATTGTTGGTTTTTGTAGATTTCTTTGTTGTTTGTTATATATATTAGCATAGCAGCTAAATATTAGCTGTTGGTGAATGTCAAAAGAATATATTAAATTTTATTATTGATATTTTAATTTCCGTTAATATTTTAATTTATGTTAATCACTTACNTTATAAGTATTGTTGGTTTTTGTAGATTTCTTTGTTGTTTGTTATATATATTAGTATAGCAGCTAAATATTAGCTGTTGGTGAATGTCAAAAGAATATATTAAATTTTATTATTGATATTTTAATTTCTGTTAATATTTTAATTTATGTTAATCATTTACGTGGCAATCAATTAGTTATCAAAATAATTTTTAAATAGTAAAAAAGTAAACACATAAACGGATGTATTTATAATAGCTAGGAAGTTAATGGTTGAAATCACAGCCATTTATTTTGTGTGACTACTAAGAATATTCCAGCCATATTTAATCTTGTCCATAGAAAACTTATTAAACACTAAACCCCTATTAAATCTGCCCATTATCAATAGGTGTACGACGTAATTATATATATATTTGTGATGTTTATAAAACATTTTATAGATTTATTTTAATTTTGAAATTATTATGTGATTAATTTTTTTTAGATATAAATTTTCTCTTATCTATGTTTTATATGATAAAAAATGTTTATACTTTGAGAGATTTGATTATGTTTCATGTATGGTGGGGAGTTTATACTATGTGTCAAATTCATGATAAATATAGAAGGAATTAAATTGTCTATACATCAAGGTGTCAAGTTCATGTTTAACACACAAGGAGTTACACATCTCACTTTGAATTAAAATGTTTTAACTATAGGAATTTTTTACTTTGAACTGCCATATATATAGAAAGTTGATATTAAAATATTTTACTTAACATGGAAATTGAATAATTTTTTTGTTATCAATATTTTTTTAAATGTCACGTGTCAACTCAATATTGAATATGGAAAGAATTACACATTTCTTATACTTATAGAAAGCACATTTCTATATAAAAAAACATTATATTTAAATTATTAATTATTTTTTATAATGTAAAAGGAAATTAAATTATTAAAAATTAGAATATATATATAT
>JASDQU010436705.1:27462-42576 GCA_032191745.1 Picea mariana
GTTCTCATTATCATATCTCGTATTTTGCATCACAATAAATGGAAGAGGAAGATATTGGTAAAGGAATAATGTTAATCATGTTTTTAATAAAGATAATATGGACACTCATGAAATCAATATTTCCTCACCCATGAATAATTTGGAATTAGTGTCTTTTGATTTGGATAGTTATGCTACTACAAATTCTCCTGGCCTAACTGAGATGGATCAAGAAGTTTTTTCTACTGTTGGTGGATTATTTAATGAAACTTCTTGTTCTAAAATTTCTTGCGATGTGCTTCTCTCCTCTAACCGTGAGCATGCTATGAAATATATTTCAAATTCTCATATTGTGCAAGAGAAAGACAACCACATTGATCTCTTCACTTCAGGAGAAGAAATTAAAATACAAGATATACCACTTATATCACAACAATCCACTTTTTTCTTAGAAGAAGAAGACCATGTTGAAGAAGAATGTGTTGATTGTGAAACCATTCCTAGTATGAATCCCATTGATTCACAATCAACTGACGATGTGCTTAAGGAAGAGGAAATACCATTCAGGGAGTCACTTGTTGAAAATGTTTCATGTTCAAGTAAATCTTTTAATTCTATTAATTCTTTCATTTATTGTTATTTATATATTGATCTCTTTAATGATTTTATTTTGAAGGAAGCCACCCATTGTTCTATTCAAATGAACTCAATAGGGATGAAACATTTTGAAGTACTTGATGGTGGTAATGTGCATATGGAAGATAGAGAGGATAAGGCCTCTTCCCTTGAACTTAACACAACTATGCCTCATCATCCTTCTTCATGGGATGAAGGAAATGTTGTAGCAGATGTGTATATCAAGATGTCTTCTTATTTTTCATATTAATTTTGTATCAATAAAGAATGTTCTTGTTTACTTATCCCTTTGCCTGGTATTTTTGATACTATTGTATCTTACCATTGTTTTGATCTCATCTCGCATACCATGGTGGATTCTAGTCCATGTGTATCATTTGATTCCACTAATTTGTCTCAAGTTGATGGTTACTTGAAGTATGAGTCTGGATAGGCTTGTCAAGAAAATGAGGCACTTCGGTCTACACCAATGGTTATGATAGGATCACATTATTTTGGTTTGTCTTCAAGGATAAATAAGCATATCAACACATCGATTCTTTCACCAATTACACTTCATGCAAATTCTAGGAATATTTCTCATTTGGTATGTGACTTTCTCGTAGACTCCCTACATCAATTCTATGTCATTCATAATAGAATTTATGATAGAATTGGAGCATGGTTGGAGGAATTGTATTCATCTAATGTTCCCATGGATTATCACAATGACATTTTTAATATATGGTGACTAATGTTTTTTATGTTTTATTTCTTCCTACTTTTACTCTATTTTTATTCCAAGTTATATCACTAATATTTTGTCATCAACATATGTTTGTAGGTTTTGGATTATATGGATGGCTACATTGGCATTATGAATTTACATAACTCATTTTTCATTCGTTGTAACATAGGATAGGAGTAGGGTAAAATAGGCTAGTGTCCTTTCTTCACGCATAGTTTATTTTTTCTTCCTAGTTTTTTAATTAGTTTTCTATTTTCCTTTTCTCTTATTTACAATTGGTTGAATAGTACATGAATTCTCAACAAAGGTGGAAAGAGATCAAAGGATTCACCATTAAATTTTCCATTGAATGGACTCTTTTGAATTTAATTTTGATATGAAAAAATTGTTTTTTTTTTCATTCTCAAAACTCTCTATGTGTGGGACAATTTTCAAATCCTTGCTTATATTCGTTCTCAACTATGCCAAATCTTACTTAAGCATTATTCTATCTTACAAGTGGGTCTTTTGAGTAAAGAATGTTATTCAATCCCTCTTGTGGCAAGAGTCAACACTCATGTTGGTTCTATATTCATATATACATGATTATGACTTGAAGAATTTGCTTGATTGGATATCTTTAGAAGTATTGATCTTGTTGTCCCATACATATTGAATTTAAATTTTGAGTTATTAATTATACCCATATGAAATCCAAGCCACTCCAACTCCTTGAAATTTCTTTGGATGATTATTTCATCACAGTCTTGAAGTTATCCAACTGGATTTTTTCAAATTGATTATTTTCTTACGATTGCTTTCAGCCAACATGATTTTTCTGTATGGAATTTTTAGCACACTGAGCTTAGCTTATTTTTATTTCTTTTGAGTTATTTTCTTTCAACACTTTTAGTTTTAATATTTTACATTCGTTGTGTTGGATATTTACAACTTTGGGTAGTCATTATCCACAACAAAGTAAGAGAATATCCATCTACACCATTACAGAAGCCCCATGAAGAAGTTCAAGACCCAGGAAGAGAAGTCATTCCCAGAGGAAAATAATAAAGTAATTGAAGACCCGAAAATGAGAAGTCAGCCCTAAAGTGGTGCCCATATTAGTATAAATACAGGATTGGCTCATTTCATTTGGATAGGAAAATGGTTCTCCTTTATGTAGTGCACACAAGGAAGTTGCAGTTGTAGTTGTGTTATTTCTCTATATATTGGTTCTGGTTATCTTGGAGAGTGTGACACACTTGGAAAATCTCTTGCTTGGTTATTCTGGATCATCTTATTGAGACACTAGGTCTTGGACATGCTAGCCTTGGGGAGGATCTTCTTTGTATGGTGTTTTGGTTATTGATGGCGGTGTATTGGTAATATCTTGGACTGAATTCTTCTATAGAAAAGTTGTTGGGTTTTCCCCCAAGGTTAGGTTTCTCAGAATAAACTCTTGTTTTCTTGTGTTTATTGTGCATGGTTAATATTTCTAGATCTTGTTATTTTCAGTGCAATACTATAGTTGATATTTTTAGTGTATAGTTATTCTATAATAAATGTTGTATAAAAGTGAATCTTTTTATTAAATCATAAGGAAATAACCATCGTATTTGAGAATCATATAAACATCAACATGGTTTCAAATCTAGTTGAAATATTGCCATTGCACAGTTTATGTTTGTCACTACACATGAAATTTTCCACTTCATAGATATGAACTTGTCAAGTTCAATGAGCAATTTATTGGAGGGCGTTGAGATTAATTTTTCCATATATAACTCACCCTAACCTAGAACACCTCCTGGTAGTCTCAAATTACAACTTGGTGAAAGTTGAAATTTCTCATTAAAATTGCAGTTGCAGTTGCCAGTCACAGTTGTAGTTGAATTTGCAGTTACAATTGTTGTTACAGTTGTTGTTGCAGTTGCAGTTTCCAATTACCAATTTCTTGTTGCACAAACCTTGAAATTAGAAGAAAATTTGGATGGTGCTACAAATTTCAGAGGTATGCACTTGTATATAAGTTATATCATGAGGGTGTTTGTAGGAAATGTACACTTGGAAAAAGGACATTTGTTCAAGTAGTAATAGTAGATCCAAAAGGATCATAGATATAGTGCACTCAGAGGAAGCTCAAGAGTTGGTGGAAGAAATGATGATGTCTCCTATAGTATATGGAAACTTGAAATCAAATGGGATAGCGACAGTAAGATTCCAAGTTTGCATATCAGGTTTGATATTTTAAATTGTTGTGTCTTATGTATATGTTGTAACTGGGACAACAGTCTTTAGAGTTCTATTATTGTCGATTACTTTTGCTATCAAATGTATTTAATATTTTTGGTACTATGATCATTATGTAAATGCTCATTTTTTAGTACTAATGATGCACTTTTTTACAAGATAGAGTTGATCTCCTCTAGGAGATGGTCTTGGTTGTTGTCTTTGTCCCAGGCAGATTACCTTGTAAATTCCATGGAGGTTACCATGGAGATGTTCTTGTTTTGTTCCGGGTATTTTGCCACGAAGGAATGACTGGCCACAGGTGATATCTTTGAGAGGGATCTATAGTGACAGTTGCAGGTGACAAAAATATTATACGGTCTCTAGTTTGAGACATGGAGCAAGTTATCCAGACATGAAGTTGTATACATGATAGTATACATCCATATATCGAAGGAAAAGAAGATAAAGTTAGAATCTTCAAAAAAGAAGGATACTTTTGTGGGATAGATAGTGTTCCACGTGGATATTGATAGTGAGGAGCATAAGATTCTGAAATATGATCATACAGATCCCTCTAGTTTAGTTTTTTACTCTTTAGATCATTGGAAAGAGTCAGTAGATCTAGAAGATCTAGTGGATCTACCTAGAGATGTTGGAGTGACAAGGTAGAGATCAACATGGCTTCATGATATGTTGCAGAATGCAGTGCGACATGCAGCTCTTCGTGATACTCGAAGTTTCTCAAGTTACATGGAATCACATCATTGATTCCACAACCTTCCAATTATGAGGAGAAGTAGGTGGCTCCACCACTGGTGAGGCAGGCGTCCCCACCTAGTACCAATTCATAGGAAGCTAGAGTTTAGAGGGATTTATCCCTCATGATATAATAGGGAGGAGAAACCTCCCAAGATAGTTCATTGGATATCAGACTTCAGAGATGAAGAGGGAGAAGATGACTCCAGAGACTGTACAGACTCAAAGGGAGTCATGTTTCATAGGAAGCATGGTACTCCAGGATTGATGGATACTTAATGAGCTTGGTTTTAACCAAGAATGATGCAAACTCAAAGTGAGCATGATCTCAGAGAGAGTTGGTTGGATCAGAGGGAGATTCTATCATTCATATGGAATTTCCCCTCAAGTTCAAGTGGGAGAAATACATCTTCTAGGAATGATAGACAGGCGTCATGAGTTGATCATGAGGACAGAAAGAAGCTTCAGAGGCAGGAGGATTCTAGGAGATGTGATACCTTTTTGGGAGGATCCACTTGTTTCAATAGAATTTTCTATAGTGATAGAGGAGGAAGCAAGTCAAGAGGATTGGGGTATGGATTTTTCCTCAGTCATAGAGGGAGCATCCAGTGAGGTAGATTGGACAATAAATCCTACTTTAGTGATAGAGGGAGTTGGCCTCATAGTTTAATATGGAGGATCTTCGTCAGATGTACTCTTAGTATAAGAGGTTTGACAGAGATCAAATGAGATCTTCCTCAATCAGAGGATACTGATGAGATTCGATATGATGGACTGCAAGTCCATGGTTACACCTATGGAGACAAATCTAAATAAGTTGAGTGACTCTGCTTCAAATTCATATTTGGTGGATCCCATAATATACAAGCAGTTGATTGGATCCTTGATATACCTGGTTAACGTTAGGTCAAATACTTGCTTTTCACCTTGAGCTAGTTTATGGTGGAGCCAAGACACTACCATTGGGTTGCAACAAAGCATGTGTTGAGGTACCAGCATGGTACAATTGGATATGGTTTGTCTCAAGTGATGAAGTGAGGTTGCAAATATATACAGATTACGATTGAGCAGGGAGTGAAATAGACATATTGAGCACCTCAGGGTGTTGCTTCAGTTTGGAATCAATTATGTTTTCTGAGATAAGATGGAAGCATGATTTTGTAGCACTCATCACAGTAGAGAGACAAATCTAAAGAAGTTGAGTGACTCTGCTTCAAATTCATATTTGGTGGATCCCATGATATATAAGCAGTTTATTGGATCCTTGATATACCTGGTTAACGCTATGTCAGATACTTGCTTTGCACCTTGAGCTAATTTATGGTGGAGCCGAGACACTACCATTGCGATGCAACAAAGCGTGTGTTGAGGTACCAACATGGTACAATTGGATATGGTTTGTCTCAGATGATGAAGTGAGGTTGCAGATATATATAGATTCTGATTGAGTAGGGAGTGAAGTAGACATATTTAGGACCTCAAGGTGTTGCTTCAGCTTGGAATCAATTATGTTTTTTGATATAATATGGAACCATGCTTCTGTAGCACTCATCACAATAGATATGGAGTATGTCATATTCAGTGTCGCAAGTCATAAAGTGGTGCAAATTCATAATATTCTTAAAATACTTCATCTGAGACATGGTATATAAAGGAGCAATGAAGCTCAAGTACTTATCCATGGATGAGCATATTGCAGATATCCTCCCAGAGTGTCCATGTTGATTTGGTTGAGGACAATGATACTCAGGATTAGCCATGTTGATTTGGCTAGTGATGAATGTTGATGTTTCAACATTGGGCAGAAATTATCCCAGATTGGTCATGCACGAGGCTATGCTAGTGCTGATATGACCAAAGGGAGAATGATCATTCATTCACAGGGCTCTTCTAGTGGTGAATGGCCCAGGTATGTTGATATTTTCCAGGCCATAGAATCGGGAAGAAATTATCCTATATGTCATGCAAGGGGCTATGCTAGTGTTGATATGACCAAAAGAGAATGATTTATTCACTTACAGGGCTCTGCTAGTAGTGAATGGCCCATAGCATCGGGCAGACATTATCCTAGATTGGTCATGCATGGGGCTATGTTAGTGTTAATATGACCAAAGGAGAATGATTCATTCACTTATAGGGCTCTAATAGTAGTGCATGGTCCATAGCATAGGGCAGAAATTATCCCATATTGGTCATGTACGAGGATAGGTTAGTATTGATATGACCAAGGTTAAATGATTCATGCATCCACAGAGATTTTCTAGTGGTGAATGGCCCATGTATAGTCCTTCTCCTGTCAAGGAGTAGATGGACTCACGATGTTATCACATGCATATTCAGGGATGGAATGTGTGTGTTTAGATGGAACATCAATATGGCTCATGAAGAAACCTTTCTATGACAAAAAAAATCCAAGTATGGAGAATGTCTCCCTCGTTGAGAGAGAGTGTTGGAGATTTTCAACTTCGGGTAGTCATTCTACACAAGAAAGTATAAGAAGACCCATCTACACCAGTAAAGAAGCCCCAGAAAGAGAATCCATCCCCATGGGAAAACAATAAATTAATTGAAGACCCAGAAATAAGAAGTTGACCCCATACTGGCGCCTATATTAGTATAAATACATGAATGGCTCATTTCATTCAGCAAAAAGACGGTTCTCCTTTTTGTAGTGTGCACTAGGCAGTTGCAGCTGCAGTTGTGTCATTTCTCTATATCTTGGTTCTGGTTATCTTGGAGAGTGTGCCACACTTGGAGAACCTCTTTATTGGTTATTCTGGGTCATCTTATTGAGGTGCTATCCTTGGGGAGGATCTTCTCCGTATGGTATTGTTGGGCTCATGATTTGGTTGTTTTATGATGATGATTGAATCCTTTTTTGTACTAGTATTATATGTATTGATAACCATTTTGAAGATGTTTTCAAAGGATTTTATATCAATTCATCATGGATCTACAACATGTATGTGAAATTGATGTTTTTCAATGGTTTTGAGTTAAATTCGATTTGATTTAGTGTTTAAGAGAATCTAATTCATGATCTATGTGTCAAAGGACGAATTCACAATGCAATTTTCCATTTGATACCTTATCTGGCAGTCCATCCGGTACGTGATCTAGCACTCCATCCGGCACGCGATCCAGCACTCAGAGCGCGGAGGAGTTGGCAGTTGTTGCATTGGCATCCTGTGGTGGATGAATCAACGACCTGGGTTTTGTGCCCCCTCATGGCCTCTAGCTACTGAGCTCTTGACATATCAAATTAGGTAGTTATTCTAATCATTGAGTGGCTCATTCAGTTTCTAGAAGCCAAAGCAATTAGCATCTCATTTAGTGAATTTGCTATCTTTAGAGGAGGTCGACCCTTCTAGTGGTCGACCTCTCAGGTTGTAATTCGCCTATAAATACCACCAGTAATGGAAAGACCAAAGACAAGAATTGTTAAGAAGAGTTTCATTGTGTAATTCAGACACTCTCTACAACTTTTTTTCCAGAATTCATTTTTTTTTCATTAATGACAAAATTTCATTGAGTTAAGACTGTGTTTTGTTGTTGGAGAGTAGCCACAACCTACTAGGGGCCCACTAGTGGTCTGGGTAACTGTACATCAGTAGATATCGTGTGTTTATCTTATTTCTTAGTTAGAATTTATATTTGTTTTTGTGTTGTATGTATTTTTCAGTTTCAATTATTGTATATGTCAATTATAATTTGATTATCTAATTTGTCTTTCTTTAGATGCAGATTGCTTGTAGGAGATGGTTAATTATCATGTTGTGTCTCTTCTTTCTTAGTTATGAATCGTCCTACATGATACTAATTTAGATAGTGTATCGAAGTCTTAATTAAGTTACTCTGGTTTTGGAAACTAAAACAGAGCATTAACTTAGACAGGGTATTAGTGTAAGCAGATTTTTAATTTAAGGTTGTTTGTAAGCTGTCATAGATTAATTGTTTCAAGTTTTGATAGTTGTAATCAAGATAAATTCATAGATCTATTTTGTTTATTAATTTTTCCGTAGTATGATAGGATAGAAGTAGATTTGGGATTATGATTTTTAAAAGCATTTTAGTTAATTTTGAAATATGATTCTTAATGATAGATTAGTTCATTTATATGAAATCCCAATTATGGATTTGATTTGTAATTTCTAATTAGCATTAGTCAAGAGTTGTAGATTCGCACATAGTGTTTTTATTGTCATTCTAAATATGAATTTGAATTAAGATTTTCAATTAAGAATTAAATTATGAGTTTATGAGTTTATAGCTTTGCTTAAATTAGTGATTTTAATAGAGTACTTTCCAGCAGTTATGTGATAGAGTGAATGATTGATGTTTACTTGAATTGTCATTAGTAGTTAGATGCCATCGGGATGTGAGTTCTTGCTTTTCTTGTTTTTAGTTAGGTAGATGAGTGTTCATTCTTGCAAGATAGAAATAGTTGTTAGTTCTTATTAAGAATAGAGTTTTGAAATATGATTTTTAATTATAGGACTAGTTCAGTTTAGATCATAAAATCTTAGTTAAATAGATAGCTTACTTCTTGTTGCTTACTTAAAAAATTGAATAGATTAACTAGCTTTAAAATAGATTTCTATTTGCTTATTTAGAAATAGTCCATCAATTCCTTGTTTGAAGTTGCTTAGGGTAAGTAGTTCATAATTCTAGAATTGCTTAAAGCTCTTCATTATTTGAGTTTATTGGCATTAGAGTAGATTACGCTAGGCTAGGCTAGATTAGAGCTCTAAACCTTCATATACAGTGCTAGCACCTCGAAGCTTACGAGTCGGGTTGACAATTTAATGTCRAAATAGATAGCATATATTTTACTCGACATTTTTGGCGTCGTTCTCGGGGAGGTGCTAAAAGGGATAGAGCTTAGGTAGGTAGGTTGCCTTTAATTACACAAAAAGGGGGAGGAGAAAATTTAATACGAGAGGTAAGAACCTGTGCATCCATTTTAATGTGTCACTCCAAAGCCTTTTTGTTCCCTTTCAGCAAGAGTGTTTAATTTTTCTACAAGTTTGCTTATTTTTCTTAGTTTGTTTACTTTTATCAATTTGTTTCCTTTCCTACAATTTACTTTCCCACAAGCGTGATTTATTTCCTGCATAGTGAGCTTACTTTCCCGCAATTTACTTTACCGCAAGCGTGCTTTCTTTCCTGCAAAGTGTGTTTACTTTCCCGCAATTTAGTTTTCATGTTAGTGTGTTTATTTTACTGCAAGAGTCTTTTTTCTTTTATTTCTTTTATGCAAGTTTTATTTCTTTCATGCAAGTGTGCTTCCCTTTCGTAAAGTCTGTTTATTTTTCCTTCCAGTATGTTTACTTTCATACACGTGTGAGTTTGATTTTGTTCCTGCAATCGCATTTTATTTTATGCTTTGATTTCTTTCATGTAAGTGTGATTTATTTTATGCAAGCATGGTGTGTTTGGTTTGCGCAAATCTTCTTTAAATATGTCTTTCATCTTTTAGGTAGTTGTGATTAAAAACTTAAAAAAAAAAATTAATAAAAAAAAAAACCTTTGGATGTTTTAAACCCTAGACACTAATCTCTGTGTGAGGTAGGATCCATCAACTAGCAAAAAGAATTTGAAGGTGACCATTAGTTTGGAAGAAATCTCTCAAATCCTAGCAGTAGCTGGGATTTCTTCTTTTCAGGAAGAACACATCTTGACAATAGTCAAGAACTTGTCTACCTCTTCGGAAATATTAGAAGAATCAAGGTCCTATGAGCTACAAAATGATTTTCTTTGTCAAATTATGAAGGAAGCTGAAAAATTATGGACTACATTCGGTGGAGAGCAATCACTAAGACCTGATATTGAGGAGTTCTCAACATCCATCTCAGCAGATCCTTTATGTACTTCAAAAATCAATCATCGAGAAGAAGAGGATTTGCATGGCATGATGAAGGAGAGCATAGAAACTATTGTTGATGAACATCAAGATTACATTGAAATTTGGTTTCAAGAGGTCATCAGGTCACAATACTATTATCTTATTCAACACCTTTTGATGCCAAAACAAGTAGGTTGGTTGGTTCTTCATATCCAGGTAATCACTGTGGTAACTTTTTCATATGTGGATATGAGTATGTTTCTTATCTTGCTTTGCACATGGTTACATTGGAAAAGTTCTTACACTTGAATAAAGATTTTCCTTTCTTTATAGGTAGGGTAGGATAATAAATAAAAGTTGCATGTTGTTAGTTTAGCTTAAAGTCTAATGCAGCCTCATTTTACATTTTCTTTTAATAAAATAACTATGAGATACATGTTCCAGTGACTTGATCTCATTGATCTCATTAGTTTTTGATATTTTGGAGTGTGGTTTTTGACAAATAGTCCTAAAGATTTCTGCAAGTATTTATTTCACCAGGAGTAGACAATTTCAAGGAGACAAAAAGGGAAGTATTTTAATTTAAAAATATTGCTATATTTGAACCTTGTTGTCTGCTAAGCATCAATCAAATAATGACTTCTTGTAAATTAGCCATATTTTTGCAAAGATTTCCATCTTCTTTTTCTCAAGGAATCTTTAAATGGTAGTTGCTCTTAACCTCCACCACTAGAGGATATGAGGAAGTGATACCTTAACCATCAAACTTAGAGGTTACTCGTACAGTTTCCCCAAGAACCCTGAGTAAGTGAGTAAAGTATCTTTATTAGAAGAGTAACAAGGAGGTCTAAATAGTGGTTAGCCATGGAAACATCACAATAACTTAGAAAAGAAAAAAATGAGTTGAGCCTAAAGATACCTTTTTGTTCTTTCCCAATGGTACCATCCACTACACACTAAAAATGCTTGATTATACCATATATTTAGATAGGCCACATCCGCTTAAGTACCCCTTACATCAGGACAATATCTAAGGAATACATAAAGGAGAGTCATCCTCTAACATAAATACCATCCCAATCTGCAAAAGAAATAGAAAACTTTTTCAGAGTTGTCTCCCCATCCTCTTGCAAAAAACAAATCTTTATATTAAAATCTTAAAAGATGGTGGACCAGTCTTTCAGGGTGTAAGAGGCTAACCCGTCGAGATATTGAACGGGTTTGCTAGCAGCGGGTACTGGCATGTGGTATGACTAGGTAAACCCATCAGAGTACTGAACAGGCTTGCTAGCAGTGGGTCATTCTACCTAGCAAGGATGATAATCTGACAAAAAATAATAAATAAAATTCCTAAATCTTAAACTTGTCCCGATGTACGGCATTACTTGTAGACAAAGATGAAAAGAAGTATGTATGGTTAAGCTAAGGTCAATGAAATCCATAGCTCTGTCATTGGGAAATAACTTTAAGACTATCTTAAGACTCTCTCACCTACCTCTTATTAACCATATGTAGGATGTTCTATCCTATAGGTGGGGCCATATTCTAACCATCTCGTCAAACTGATGTGTGAAATTTATCTCTACACTTGGAAAGCTGTAAATCTTAGGCTATTGGGAGAATTGACTGGTTCCCTATATTTTTTATTGTGAGGTATCACAATACTTAGGAGTGGGGGAGGGTTTTCATGAGCTGACAAATGATAAATACTTCCTATCTATAATCCATGAGAAGAAGAATTAGAATCTTTTTTAAAAAATTGTATATTGCTTTCCTGATATGGGCTATTATATCAACAATTATTTTTTATTGAAATGCTAATTAAATACCACTGAAATCATTGTGTGTTATAAGCTTATTGTGCATTTTATTTATTTATTTTTATGTTTATATAATGGAAGACTTCTTAACTAGTTCTTTGTGACAATTACAGATCAATAACACATTGTTAAACTCACTACAAAGTTGTGTTACACACCTATGAACAAAGGAAAAAGGATAAGTTTCTTTCTATTAGGCTAGGCATTTAGCTTAGTGTGGTTTTGATTTAGAGTTTTTTGGATGAGATTCTAGGTCTATGGAGCTAGGCTAGGGTTTCCAAATCATAGGAATTATTCTTATAATCTTATGAAACAATCATAGGAAAGCATGGAAATGGCAGCAAATTGTAGCAGAAGAGCAACAACCATGGAGGATGATTTGGAAGCCTTCCTCGATGAGTTTTTTTTAATGAAAAATTTATGGATGGAAATATGAAGATGTCCTCTACACCCTTGAGTCACTAATCGAAGAAAAAACCTACATCTAACCCCTTCAAAATTGATTCGAAAACAAACTGTCCAAAAGCGCAGCGATAAATGCAACAAAAAAATATGGAGCGCTAACTATTTAACCATAATACATTTTACACAGCGGGGATATTTTTTTGTATATAAGTTTGTTTTTAAGACAAACCTCTCTCAGTTTTATTAAATTCATTCCCGTGTTCTTGGAATATGTGCCACAAAATAATGACTAAAACAGGCAATTAAATTGGAGAATTTGATTTTTTGAAATAGGCCTCCAAGAAAGTTAAATATCTCCTACTATATGCTACCTTTGTAAATACTGAAGGATTTTATTATTATTTGGTATTTCCTTAGAAACAACCTCCTTTGTTTTGGTCAAAAATATCTTTTGAAAATTATGACCGAAAATAGACAATTAAATCGGAGAATTTGATTTTCTGAAATAGACCTCCAACAAAGTTGAATATCTCCCACTATATGCTACCTGTGTAAATATTGAAGGAGGTTATTATTATTTGGTATGTCCTTAGAAAAAATCCTCCTTTTTCAAAATTCATCTTTATTTGGTCAAAAACCTCTTTTGAAAATTATGACCAAAAATAGGCAATTAAATTGGAGAATTTGATTTTCTAAAATAGACCTCCAAGAAAGTTGAATATTTCCCAATATATGATACATGTGTAAAAACCGAAGGAGGATATTATGATTTGGTATGTCCTTAGAAAAAATCTCCTATTTTTTTTCCAAAATTCATCTTTATTTGGTCAAAAACATGTTTTGAAAATAATGACTAAAACAAGAAATTAAATTGGAGAATTTGATTTTCTGAAATAGGTCTCCACGAAAGTTGAATATATCCCAATATATGATACCTGTGTAAAAACGGAAGGAGGTTATTGTTATTTGGTATGTAATTAGAAAAAACCTCCTTTTTTTTTCCAAAATTCATCTTTATTTGGTCAAAAACATCTTTTGAAAATTATGACCAAAAACAGAGTCAAAAGCACAGCGTGGTCTTGTAGAACACTTTTGAGTGACTTTTCCTGATCCATTTTCTGATGTAGTAGTGCCTGGTCATGTGTCTCTAAAAGCTTGATGTGCCTGTTGGAATTTTTTAGGAGCATATCCATGTGTTCATTGACCTTTCCAAGACAATACTCTCTGTCCTTTTCAAATTTGTTGCAATGGTGCCTTCAATGTCTTATTGACATAGTGAAGGTAGATACTTTGTTTTCAAAGCTTGCAATTTTCGTCTATTATCTCATTTCCAATTTAATAAGCCCCTGAAATTTCCTTTCTACTTCTTGAAAATTCATGAGAAAATTTATTCCCAAGTACTAAAGAATGTGGTCAATCCTCATAACAGTATATTCCACCATGGCCTCATCAAATTGCTTGTCATAACTGAGTTGACAAAACAGGGAAAGACATGGGATGAATTCATCTATCAATTTAAAAAACCCCATATCACAATCAAGACCAGCAAGAAAATAACTTGATTTAGGGACTGTTACTCCATCCAAACCCCATTCTCCAAAGACTCCAAACCCTTCTACTCAAGCTATCCTTGTTCCGTTGAACAAAAGACCAAGAAACTTGTTGATACCCTTGCAGCCTCATCGAGCAAGAAGACTAAAAATCCTATTGGTAACTCTCCAATTCCCTCAACATATATTGATCCTTCACCCAAGAATTTACAAGAGGCAATTCAACAAGATTTCCCTGTAGTCCCTACAAATATGAGAGGAGCCAATCTATTCAAAGGAGGATATTTTTGAAAAAGTACTGGGAATACAAGTGGGAAGCCTAATGTAAAACACCCAGGCACTCTAGATCCGATCCAAGTATCTTTCGATCTCGAAATCCCCCATAAAAGACTTAGGGAAGTTTCTACAGAAGAATTGGAGCCTAATAGAGAAGCAAAATCTGAACCCATTCCCCCTCATAAACCCTCTATTACTCCTACCTCACATATGCCTACACCATATCCCAAAAATGATAGACTCTCTACATACTTCGAGGGATCCAAGCCCTCCTCTTATATATATGATCATACTACAACCATTGAAAAATTACAACAAGAAAATGTTCAGCTTCTACAACAGTTTGAAGAGAGGAAGACCATGGATAGGCATCTCCACCACGATAATGCAGTATTACAAGCAAAGGTGAATTCCCTCCAAGGATTGGTTGATCAAATGACCAATGACAATCGTAGCCTCCGTGCATAATTGAAACACTGCAAGAGGGCCAATACAAAGTCTTCAGGGAAAGAAACTTCTAAAGCTAATCCATCCCCTACTCAACAAGTCTAGTTATATTGGGCAATTCATTTTTGTTTGCAGTGGGACCTGCAAAACCTTAGGTGTGGGGGTAATGTTGGGCTCGTGATTTGGTTGTTTTATGATGATGATTGAATCCTTTTTTGTACTGGTATTATATGTATTAATAACCATTTTGAAGATGTTTTCAAAGGATTTTATATCAATTCATCATGGATCTACAACAGGTATGTGCAATTGATGTTTTGCAATGGTTTTGAGTTAAATTCGATTTGATTTAGTGTTTAAAAGAATCTAATGCCTGATCTGTGTGTCATAGGATGAATTTGCAATGCAATTTTCCATCCGGTACCTCATCTGGCACTCCATCCGGTACGAGATCTGGCACGTGAT
>JASDQU010436705.1:51510-61914 GCA_032191745.1 Picea mariana
ATATATATATATATATATATATATATATATATATATATATATATATATATATATCTTTGCTTAATTTTATTTATTTTTATTATTTGTATTTATTTATTCCTACCCTTGGTTTTAGTAAAACTATATGGTTTATTTTCCCATGGTTTCTCCCCATGGTTTTCCCCTAGAATTACTTTAGATATTTATTTTTACATATGGGAAAACTAATTCACATTAAATACTTATCTTTACATATATTCATTTATTTCTTTGTTTTTAATATTTTAATTTTTATTTTAATTGTGTTTCCCTTTTACCCCCCTAAATCCTATGTTGTACATACCCATTCTATTTTTCCTCTTTTGATTTTATTTTAATTTAACCTTTTTATTTTTACCCTCATTCAACAAAACTTCAATGTGATATCTCAGGTCCCTCCCCATTGGTCCTCACATTTCATTCATGATATTTCCCATGGGAATTAACAATTAAGACACACCTCCCTATTTCTTAGGACAACCTTCCTATTTTCTAGGAATTCCCTCGTCCCCTCCCAAACGACATGGGAATTATATTACCCATTAAAAAAGTATATATATATCCCCAAATGCCTTGAAACCTTAGCATGATATATTATAAAATGCTCACTAGGTTTTTTTTGTCGGCATTCACTTTGTACAAGACTTATGCGGCTTCTCTTACCATAAAACCCTGAAAATGATGCATAATATTCCAACATGCATTACTTTAATACATTTAGTTTTGAAGATTGTTTTAATAATATGTGGAAGATTGTGCACTCATGGAGGGGATTAACATATTAAAATAATATTATACTCATCCCAGTTGACGTAATCGGGAGTGTGAGCTCGAGTTACCGTCATTGTCGGAGAATTTACCATGATCTACTTTTACCAAGACCAAACCCCCAACAACCAACCTTCTAGATCCATGTTGTTAGCACTGAAAGTCACACTTTGACTGCTAAAGTGTAAGCTCAGCACCCATTAGAATGTAAAAGATAATTTTGGTTTTGAATAGGTGGATCAGCAAGATGGAGAAAGGGAGAGGGCAGCAAACCACCGATCAGTAGGCTACACCAATGGGAAATGGAGTCACAAACATCCTACTCATTGAAGGCACAAAAGCTACTCAACAGAAAACAAGATTATATGTTTATAGGTGGAAGAATGAAGAAGTAAAACATAAGATAGAATGTTCACTAAATAGAGATCCTCTCAATTTAATGAATCAACAAATAATTGAATATAAACAATGACTGATGGGAAAAATACAGTAGATCCTCTGCTGCTTAGGGATCCATAAATCATTGGCAGTATTTGATCCTAAAATCTGCAATATATTCAAATAAGAAGAAATATAAACAAAAGGGCTACAGTTTGAAATCATAGCTCTCATGAGTCTCCAATAGCAGTAATGCTTACAATCATAAAATGCCCACAGGCTTACAAATGAACACACACAGGAAAATTGCCTAATCCTACTCTCTCTAACCTCTCTTGGCTCATCAATCATGTTCTCCAAGAGATCTATTGTTCTTTAAATAGAAAATAGCATCCAAATAACCTTAGGAGGTCAAATCCCATCTCCTCCATTGGATTCTAAGCCTTGGAGATAGGTGGCAACAATCAAAGAGACAAAAATCCAACAAACTGCTAATTTTCAGGAATTTGTTGGAATTCATTAATAAATTGTTTCCACCTCATTGCATAAGGCCTTTGATGGAGATAAATCCTAGATGTAGGTGTCCCTTGACATATAAATGATCCTTGAGAAGCCATTTGAATCCTCCTTGACAGGTGGCAACCTCCCAACAAGGTGAATATCAAAACCGTGACCGCTACAGGAAATCCGATAGCGCCACTATAAAACAGTTGGTAATGCCACTTCTATGTCTAATATATCTCAAACCATAACACATCTTGAAAAACTAAGAGAGGTTTTTGTTATTCAGAATGTGATGAACAAAAAATCCTCCAGTTTTCAAAACTACCTTCTCAATTGTTCACAATCCAAGTTTTAAGTTAGTCACTCAAAACTGGCAGAAGCGTCCTTGCAAAATAATTCTGCACAATTTGGTCTCTGCCAAAATTTTGGTAGCACCATCTTGGTGTGCCTATGTGAAATTTGGTAGCGCCATCATAATTCACAGCTACATCACTTCAACGTTGACATATTTGGTAGCATCCAGCATGAAAACGGATTTGATAACAACCTATGGAATTCATAGCGCCATCATTACACTGCTTAACAGATTTGGTAGCATTTTAGGTAGTAAAATGTCAGACCATGCTATATAGACAATTCTGTAGTGCCATGGTGCTATGGAATGTCTGTGCTCTTCAGTATGATGAGACTAATCAAGAAACTTGAGTTCATATGTTAGAAGCATGTATATGCACGTAGAGGTTACTTAGTTGCTTATGGAGAAGCAAGCCTCTTATGGCTGCAAATTCTTGTGCTAACACATGCATTATTATAATAATTATTTTAGAAAAGAGTGCATATATTGGAATAACATTATTTTAATATTTTATAACCCATCAGAGGGTACATCTTGACCCCATGTCATCGGAGAGTTACCGATGAAAACTTACCAAGACTTACCTTTTCCTACCAACCTCCTGACGACAATGACCATGCATTATATATCCTAGAGTATTATTTTCATATTATATATAGGAGAGTGTGCATTCACAAAGGGGATTATTTTAATGTTTAATATTTCTTTGGGAGGAATATTTTAATATTTAATCAGGAGGGTATATGTCTGTCACAAATATTATTTTAATATCTTCATAACCCATTGGAGTTGTTTCATCAAGGAGTGTTGTCATCGGAGATTTGGAGTGTCATCGAGAGCTGAGTTATTGAAGTGAGGTTAGTCCATGAAAGTGGGATTGCACCAACCTTCTGAAGATTATGAAGACTTTGGGGGAAGTGGTGAATATTATAGGGGAATTGCATTCTCACAATGAAGACCTGGTCTAAGTCCCATTTTGGTGGGGGGGAATTTTTTTTTTTTTCATTTTTTCATTTTTATTAATTACTAGTTTCACGTAGGTGGGGGGTAATTATTATTATTTGTTTATTTTTATTTTAGTAATTTTTGTCATTTTTTATTTTTTATTTTGATTTTATTAATTCCTAGTTTCAGGGGAATTGGGGGAATATTTTAATATTTTCTTATTGTTATTTTTACAATTAGTGCGGGGTACTTAGATCATTTTAATTTTAATTTTCATTAAATTTCACATAGGGTTAAGGGTAATTTTATTAATTTTTTTGATAATTGTAATTAATGTAGGTTAAAGTAATTAATTTTGTTATTTTCTTTTTTTATTATTTCCTTAATTTTTAGGATGTAAATTATCTAAAATTATATTACAAATCATGGGTCCTATTCCTTACCAGGTTCTTATTCAAATTATCCATACGAGATAAATCCATTTAAACCACTAAGTATTGGATTCCCTTATGTGTGTGAGATTTTTTTTTTGCAGGTTAAGGAGCAAATGCCTAAATTCACCCATAGGCATGATCGACAGTTGTTGAGTGACATTTTTCAAATGGGAATAACATGGGTTGTAGATGTCAAAATTGAGCCCATGATACCTTGTTGGAAAGGTATCAGATAGAAAAATGCAATGGAAGACATCTTCATGTATGAACTATAATGGAAAATCTTATAAATTGCAGAGAAAAATATGCCACGGATTTGGGGGCAAAAATGATTGTGCAAACTTCAAACATTCATATCCGGGGCTATAGGAAACACAATTAGGCTTGAGATAGATCATCGGAAAGGTGGAAGAGAGAAGAAAAAGATGGCATAGAAAATTTTGGTAGATTGATGGCAGAAATTCTATGAAAATTCATAACATAGAAGATGCCTGGATTTAATTGAAGAATGAGTTGGGCCATGTTCAAACAGCTGCAACTCAAGATACAGGGGTCAAAATAAAACCAAAAAGAGAAAAATGGAGAGATGAGATAAAGGATAATAAGGAAGGATTATTTAAATCAGTGGGATAGCTCCAGAAGTGCAAAAAACATAATGAGGAATAGAACAAGACACCAACAGGTGGAGTCAAGAACTTTTTTAGTTGAATACCATTTATAAACTACTTGAGGGTGTGAATAACCACTCAGGAGTATCTTAATCTTCCATTTGCAACTCTCAAATATTTGTTTTCAAAAATTAAAATAAACTAGGGGAAAATGAAATGAACAGCCACGATATCTGAAGAGTCTCTCTCGTTTTATAAAAGGGAATTCACTGCATGTAAAGGGCACTTTTGGCCCTTTGTAAATGAAAGATAGTACTATTAATGTTGAATGGATAAAGACAAGGAGACATTCTGAAAATTTGTGACTTTGGTGAATGTATATGAGACTATTCTCTATGCATTTATTTTTTTCCTGAGTAGCATAGAATTCTATTGTATGAACTATTTTTTCACTATATTATATATCCTCGTGTTGTCACATGTTTCCTTATGAGCAACTAATTGTTTATGTATTTGTATCATTGTTGGTATGACTTATCATTAACATTCATTAATTATCTCTGGTTCTGTTGATATTATCTTTCACTGTACTCATTCAATTAGTTTTTCTCTCGAGATAGGTTTGAAGTAGCTAACTCAGATTAGTTTTCTTTAAGTTGGATTAGACTTAGGATTACTTATAACTCTTTGGGGGAAACTTCATTGTCTTTCCCCTTTGTCTTCTTTTAATTATGAGCGGAAAAGAGGCCTACATATTGGTCGAAAACACTACACCAAATGAGAGTAGGTCTAATTAGGACATGCCATCGAGCATTCTCCCTTACCTTCTTGATAGCCCATTTGGACCCGTCAACACCCTATAGGGTGGAAATTAAGGCTACAATAGATGTCCCCTAATGTGTGAGGTCAGGAAAGGAATGGAAGGCCAAAACACATTATAATAAAATAATATCCATGTGAGGTAGTGTGAGGAGAGAGAAAAGAACTATGGTGGTCAAAGATTATCTGCTATCAAACACCAAGGACAAAATCATATATAGACCATCCTCAAGGTAGACATACTCATACTCTGAAGTATCAAAGTATGGCTGCCAAACAATACATTACGGATCCATGAAAAAAAATGTGAGATCATGGCCATGAAATAATACATGATGGATCCATGTCATCAATAATATCATAACCATGAGAAAATACAATGTGGATTTATGTCACGACATATAGATCAAGAAGACAATGACCACTAAGGAAAGTCCCTATTAATACTTCAAAGTACTCATAGACAAGTGATATACTCCATCACAACTTGGGAGGGGATGTTGTAAAGGAATGATGTGGACCCAAACCCAAGGTCTTCATCTCAAACCCCGATGGTACGAATCTACAACATGTGAATAGATGAACTGGAGTCGAGCATGGTAGAAACAGTCTGATTACCGGTCATTGATGTATATTGTTAACAGAAGCGAGGGGACCCACCAATGAGGAAGATGGACCCCAATATACCTAGTACAATCTAGTGAGTGTGAATAGAGGATTTGATATCGAACACTCGTAGAATCTATCGAACACTCATAGAATCAATCGATCATGAGTTAATTATTAAAACCCATTGTCGATTGCGAGGAGGCCTACCATTGAGGACAACAAGATCCAAGGTACTAGCTAGTTTCTAGATCCCTCTCCTGGATAATTTGTTGAAGTCGATAAGAAGAGATCCATCGAAGGAGGGCCTTAATGTATCCCCTATCAATCGACATGAAACATACACTAAGATATGATGTGAATATAGGGTATCACTAAGTACAACTAACACATGGATGGTTGACTCATAAATTCAACAAAACAATAGATGGTTGAATCATGCTTAAAATTCCCTTAAACAAATAGCACGGCACAATGGTGACTTGGCATGTAACATACCCACCCACCAAGTTGGGCCACGCTACCTCAAATATCTCTCGAAGAATTCTCTAAAAATAACTTGTAACATACCCGATACAACAAATAGCAAGACAATTTTCCTGGGTACTGATCTAAAACATGCCCATTGCCCAAGCATTTTCATATTTTCCCTCATTGTATGATTATGAATTTATGCTCCATTATTTAAAATAAAGAAACATGGAATCAGCACATGCAATTAACAAGAACATGTTAAACATACAAGAAAGGAACAATGTGTCATGCACAACAAACAACCAGTAAGTGGGCACATTAAAAATACATATCTCTAAGATAAATAAATACACAATGGAATATACATTATACAAAAAACAAAGAGAGAACTTATCTTTTTAAGTAAACATTCACCAACTGGATACAAACCAAGGACGTTCCTCCCAACCATAGAAAATGGTGTTCATTCACTCTCAACATTAGTGTCACCCCCAAGTTAGGGCTATGAATCCACAAGTACGTGTCCTAGGACAAATATAAAAACACGCCAATTAGATAACAAGATCTCAACTTTTCCCAACCACACAAGAATCCTAATTTCCAACTCTCTTTCCCCTTCAACCTGCATAACCCATAGAAATGAACCCATTTATCTGACATACACTCCCTTAGGTTGTTCCATTTCTCTCTAGGGCTCCAGTTCTACTAATAAGGAAATATCCCTACTGCAAACTCCAAGGATTCTCAATTGGGGACAGTTATTTCCGAACTATCATCAATCTCATGCACACAAGAATCCATTCCCTCCTCGAATGATTCAATAATTTATTACAACCATATAGCAATGGCTCTCCTCTTCCGACCATTTCTTTCCATGATCATACCAAGATCACATAAATTAGCAAGAATGAGGAACCAAAAATGAAAGAGTGAGAAGAGTGTAAGAGTGAATGGAGAAGAACCCCCAAAAAATCCCACAGTGGATGTTTATATAATTACATGAAATCCCCCCCAATAAGCTCATGTAACCACGTTTCTCAATTAAATCCAATATGGCCAAAAAAAATATAATAAAAATACTTATCCCCTTAATCCCTCCTCTCTCGTGGAATCATAGCCCCTATCTCTTGTCCTTGTTCATCTTGCATCTAGCAGTGTGTTTTTATTAACGTATATAGAAGTATTACATTTCCTAGTCACTCTGGCCCATTTTCAACTTTACCACCTCACCATCCTAATGTCACATTTACATCATACATTCTAGTTCATAGTGATTAAAATTTGGGTGTTACATGGAAGCAAGACACAAGAGTTGGATGAATATAGTGCAACAACGCAAGAGACATTGGAGCACTGTCAATGATGACTGGAAGATTAACCAACCGAAGGAGTATCATTGAATCATATTATTGGGACGAATTCTAGACAAGCTAAAATCCAACTGTAAGATGATGACTCAAATAGGTGTAATACTCAAGGGCGACTCGACTAATGTTGTCATTTTGAGAACAAATCAACAGTAAAAAAATCCAACTCTTTTTCTTTGGTTTTTTAGTGTCTCCTTCATGGTTTAATGAGCATGAAAGAGAGACAAAATTATACTTGGTAGTGTCTTTTTTTTTCATTTTTAACGAGCCCAAAAAAGAGTTAAAAGTATACTCGTGATGGTGTCTTTTTTGTGTCTTTTAACAAGTTCAAAAAAGAGGTAAAAGTGTATTCAATTTGTGTCTCTTTTGTGTCCTTTAACAAGTCTAAAAAAGAGGTAAAAGTGTACTCATGTGGAGAGAATGAGTGGATTAACAACATGATTCTATGTTCCAAGTGCATGGAACCAACCTAAGCAAAATGAATGTAAATGTTACTGGCTAGTGAAGTCCACTCTTAGGAGTTGTTCTCTCCATGGGTAGATAGATGCAAAATGAAGACCAAATAATGCAAGAGGAGGATGGTCAAAGGATACTATAATAATGGTAAGAGGAATCTAGGAAAATAGTAGTGGAGTGGCCAAAGGTATGATGCAAGTAGCAAATGCATAGGTGACCATTCAGAAACATAAAATATGGGAACCCCCCTAGGATATGGCCATAATATAGATGAAGAGAGGAAAATGAGTCACAATGTCAAGCCATGGTAGGACTACAGGAGGGTTCTTGGGGCTACAAGAAATTCCAGCATGGGCAATGAATGGAAATCTGGGTCCATACTAGGGCACCCATGAAGGGTAACCATTACCAAACAAGTTACAATGTGTAAAAATGGAGTGGCTAATGTGGAAACCTGATGGGATTGAACCTAAGTCATTGTGATGGAAAAATGGACGGTCAATAATGAAAAAGAGAATCATAGGGAAAAAACTATCCCTGTATGCCAGTTCAAGAAACATGTACCTCAAGTTTAGTGGAAGTCACCATCTTCGTAAAAAAAGTCCATGTAATCTTGTTCAAACATGTAAACTAGATTTTTAGGGTGAAAATGCATAGTGAAATCTTAAAAAGAACAAATGTTTTTGGATTTTTTGGATATGGTATATGCAAAACAAAAAGAACTCACCCCACACACCTATGTACAAGGCACTATGCATCATGACTTTTTATGCCAAGTAGAGCCCATTACTAGGCTCATGCCAAGGATATTTTTCATGGTTAGTGAACTCATGAGCTAGTGTTGGCATCATATGGCTTTCCATGCCAGGGCCATGCCACATAGGAATGAATTTTTTCATGTGAATGTACTCATCAAGAGTGGTTTCATGAGCTACAGAAGCTCCTTGATGGTCTCCATCAAGACATGAAGGAAGTACAAAACATGAATCTTCGAGGGAAGGGGAAGCAGAGAATTCCATGGCAAGTCCCGAAAAAAATAACCAGGGAATAAAAGGGTCAATACTAGGAAGTCTATTGGACACCCTATCCAATTCCCCCAATCCATGATGGAGACTCAACATGTTAACTCTCATTGTTTATCAATTAGGAGAATATGATTAATATGTCATCTCATCCTTGGGCTCAACAATGGATGTCATGACATTCACGATGGCCTTTTTATGGAGGCAACTTGGGATCAAGGACAACATGTGAACTCAGAGAGTCAAAAACCCCTATGGGAGGAGTAGTATGATCACACTCCATATGAGAATGGAGTTCTTGACCAGTATTATCAAATGTTGATGGGATTGTCGGATCGACAATCTCAACCACTGTGAGCGGCAGTGAAGCTCCATAAGATTCAATTTCCTCAGGACTAGATACCATCCAAGGATAGATGGACCCCAGTTTCATGCCCCATATTATTATTATTAAATATAAATAATAATAATAATATCATAAATATAATAATACTCCTAAAATGGTCATGATAAATACTTATAGGAATAAATAATAATAAAGAAGTATATAATAATTATCCTAAAGGGGGTCATAATAAGTGGTTACTATGAATATTTAGGAAGTTAAAGAGAATAGTAAAATAAGTAACTGTAATTAATGGAGAAACCCTAAATTATAATAAATAATTAAATAATGGGCCCTAGAGATTGGTTTCTTTACCATGGACAAACTCTTAGATATAAAGAGGGAAAGACTGAGAAAATGACATATCTCTTTGGTTTTTCTATGGAGAGAACAAGGATTAAGATCGCTTGTTGAGTGGTGGGTTGAGGGCTCAAGGGTGACCTGCTGCTAAGAATTAAAGTAGCAAGGTCTAGGTTGGGTGGAGAGTTGTCCCCCATTTTTTTGTTTTGTTTTTCAGAGTGGGATCAAGGTAACTCTTCAACCTCCAATTCCCAGACTACAAGTACATGAATTCCTCATCTCCCAATGCTCCTAAATTTTATTAAAGTTACCTAGAAATTTTTGTAATCATTTTTGTTTTATATTGGACCATTACATATGGTATCAGATCCTAGTTTCAACCCTTAATGCCTATGGGTCTGCCTAATTAATTGGAATATGGATTATCCCTTAACACTTCATCTTTAAGGTAAGTTTCTCCATTTTATACAGTAGGCTTGGTGTTTTTTGTAGGTGGCACCTCTAATCAGCCTTATCTAAAACAAATATTCTCTTTTAAGGGTTAGATATAATGTTTTCTTACCATATTTTATTCATATTTAATACCATTTCCTACAGGTCAACCTCATAGATTTCAATCTGAATTCAGCTTGCATTTAATTGCTAGATATAATGTTTTACTTTGAACCCATACATGGATCTATCACACATTGGATTTGATAAACCAAATCGATGCTTTCAAGTTTAATATTTATCCAAATTATAGGAAATGGTTTTTACCATGGATCTAATATCTTAATTGCATTTAAAACCTAGATCTAACTTAATAAACCCAAATCTTTAACCAATGGTTGATATATTTGTTTATGGTGTTTGTAGAAGATGAGGTGAATGTTTTGTAGATTTTATGAGATACTTGCACAAAATATCTAGCTAAAAATGAAGCATACACAACATGTAATGGTGTGAAGAGAAGAGATAAAAAG
>JASDQU010436705.1:66848-81563 GCA_032191745.1 Picea mariana
TATAAATGCAGGACAATAAAAATTATTTAGGTTATTGTCTCTGCATTTTTTAAGGAAATCGAGATCAGCAGCTCGTCTAACAATTTTGATCCGTAGTTTTTCCAGTAAACGGAAATTGTTCCAGGTTTCCCTTCCGTACAGGGAAGATATTGTTGTTTTCAAGCTATGTTATTCGAAAAATCCACAGTAGGTATCATTTCGTCGTCGACGTTTCGAATCTGAAACAGGATTCATCATCAGGACTAATCGTTGAGTTAGAGCTAGCTGATCGTCATCAATTAATACTATAAATGCAGGACAATAAAAAATATTTAGGTTATTGTCTCTGCATTTTTTAAGGAAATCGAGATCAGCAGCTCGTCTAACAATTTTGATCCGTAGTTTTTCCAGTAAACGGAAATTGTTCCAGGTTTCCCTTCCGTACAGGGAAGATATTGTTGTTTTCAAGCTATGTTATTCGGAAAATCCACAGTAGGTATCATTTCGTCGTCGACGTTTCGAATCCGAAACAGGATTCATCATCAGGACTAATCGTCGAGTTAGAAACAAATACATGTACTTAAATACAGATCTGGTAATGAACAAGAAACAGGAAAATCTTCATTGGCTTAATTCATAAATAGAACATATCAAATTCTTAGCAAAGATAATATGCATTCAAGTAAGAAAAGATTGGAAATAGAGACAAGAAGTAAGTTCTAACCATCAAATAGCCTTTTCCAATTAGTATCAAATGAAATAAGTCTTAGTCCTACAATCTGAAACAGATTTTTCAAAATTCCACTTCTCTTAACCTCCCCACTTTGAACTCTCTAGCTATAGTTTAAATAATCAAAATAACAAACAAACTATTCAGAATTTATGGAAAATAAAATCATAAAGATAAACTAGAAATATGGTTGCAATGTGTCTTGAGCTGCTGGATGTTGTTGGTCAAATTCCTTGGAATATGGAATGTTGGAGCTTCCATTTTCCACTTGTGATATGTGGATATCCTTTTATTTTCATTTGAACTCCAAGTGTTGCCTTGAAATATGCACTTGACTATGACTTAAGCTGGAATCCATCTATTGCATATTGAAAGTGTCAGTTGCTCAATCTTTGATTGTGGTGTTTGTATCTATTTTTAGAACCATTTGCTCTTTATTTATTAATTCTTTCCCACCTCATCCTCCATTCACTGATTTTATGCCTTAGAATCTAGGATCTACTTTTATTTGTTGATTTTGTCTCACTTCTAAGTGTCCTAGTTTATCTCAAATTGATCATCGAATGCTTGGAGATATTCACCCCATCAAAACTACAACAATATTTGAATATGTAAAAGATCAAGATTTTATGAAAAACTTGAGGTCACCAAGAAATTTCAACTATGTTGATATCATAAAATATCTTCATTAAAATACCCTTCATGGAAAAAATATGAATCGGATTGATTTTCTCTTTCGGATCAGATCTTATTTCCATTTAATGTTAAAAGCAACTTATACAGATCAGGTTGTCTATCTCTAAATACTACCCATCTCTGCCTTTTAATATTGATCTTGTTTAGGTCTAATTTATAAACCAAGACCACTTCATCATTGTCATTAGCAACTGATATTATTTCTCCAGTAGGTCGTGCTATGAAGGAGTTGCCATAAAAAGTTATCTGGTTTGGTCCATGCTTAGTTTTAATAACCTAATTTTCCAATTCGGTTTGATGCAACCAATGGTACAATATTAGCTCTTGTATGCCCTTGAATAGCTCTCGTCCAGTGCTGAGATGAATCAATATTTGAATCTCGTGGTTCAAAGCCTATTGTGGTTGGATAAAATAATATTTCTACCCCCATAAGAACCATTTCTCTTGTTGTGGGATGTTTTGTGACTTGTGCATTAATTTGGAATTTTCTGTAAAATTTTGTCCTAATTAGACGTAAATTTATATTGAACCATTGAGAAATTTCACAAACCCTCCAATATAAATGTAAATGGGTCCATTTGGGAGGTGGGTTTTGAACAGTTTCAGAAAATTCCTTACGGTTTGGTTCGAAAATTAGACCCAAAATTACCCTCCTGAATATGACGGGAATTTGCAAAAAAAAATCTAGGAATGTATAGGCTGCGACTATTTTGCATTTAAACTGTGGATTTGGCTGAAATTTAAACAATGCATTCATAGTAGTGTATTCTCTGACCCTCTATAATTGGATTACAACCTCCTCTTCTTGTGAGTTAACTCAATATCAATCCAAACAAACTCCCACTATAATATGTTGCAATCTTCTCAATTGAATGTGATATGGTGTAAGCCTTGGAGGCATTTGGATGCTTTCCTTGACACATGGTTCTTGAATTGAAATGGAAGTTCATGGAAATATGGAATGGTTGGAACTTAATTAATCTTCCTCGGTGCAATTATCCCACATGTAAAAGAAAACAAGTGATTAACTTTCTTTTAGAATCAACTCAACGCAATTCTCCTTGACGCATAGTACATAGAGAATGGACTCCTTGTGGGCTCCTCCCATGGAACATAACACTTGGGCTCTTGGTTTTGGGTGCTTGAACACAACCCTTGATGTTGCTTGGTGGATCTTGGATGCAATGAGCCTAAACTTTTAATTGTATTACCCAAAACTTTTTATTTTTAACAACATGCGATAAACTATTAAGATAAAATCATGTTGACAAATGATTTTAAAATATTTTTTTAATATTTTGCTTTGGATAGAGAAGGAAATATTAAAAAAAATGTGACTCTATTGTAAGCAATACTTCACGAGATTGAAAATATGAGGATATGGGGGACTTGAAAAGATTGGAAGTTTTGAGAGATTCGATAGAAAATCGACAAAGAGGTTGGCAAGATCATGTTAATGATTGCGCTACAAGAATGCATGGATTTTGGTAGTGTCGGGATACTATTGGCCAAATGTTAATTTTTTAATACTGCAAATTTGAGTACTAACAGAGGAAATCATTGAAAATAAGTTGTCGGTGATCAAAATATCATCCACGTACAGAACTAAGATTAGAAGTGAGTCATTGATCCTCGGCATGTAGACATTTGGATTAGATTTGCATTTGAAAAAATTATTGGAGAGAAAGAAGGACTCCACCTTTGCATACCATGCTCTAGGAGCCTGCTTGAGGCCATAAAGAGACTTTTTGATTTGGCACACTAAAGATGATTTTTTTATGAATCCACGTGGTTGCTCCATATAAATATCCTCTTAGAGATCCATGTGAAGAAAATCATTATTCACATTCATATGATGTACTTTCCATCCCCCAGCTGCTCCAATGGCAAGGGTCAACCCGATAGAATCCAATTTTGATACTAGAGAAAAATTCTCATCATATTTGATATTGTGGATATGTTGAAACCCCTTGGAAACCAGTCTTGCCTTGTGTCTGCTCACATGTCCTTCTACTTCATTTTTGGTCCTATAAACCCATTTGCATCTGACAATCTTCCTCTATGAAGGGAGCAGAACCAAATCCCAATTCTATTTCTCAATGAGAGAGTTGCACTCCTCCTTCATGGTTGTGTCCCAGAAGGGGTTCCCTAAAACCTCTTTGTAGCTTTGCGGGTCTGAAGATTGAACCATATAACAATGTGGAAGCATCGTGTGTTTAGTGGCAGTGAGTACATGAGGAGGATCCTCATACTAAGATATGTTCCTCCTCTGATCCACTAGATCCCCAGAAAGGTATCCTACATCCTTAATTTTGGATTGTGCCTGACCCAGGTGGGTATCGGTGGCCACCCGCCTTTTCCAATTGGCTCAAAACATTTTTATGGAAATTTTGGAAATTTACTATTTTTAGAAATTTTTAACTTCTAGGGCCAGTATGAGGGCCTAAACGACGTTTTTTCACGATCGGGCACCTCCATCAAATCCCCCCTAAGTGAATCTCCTCATCAATACCCTTCTAACGAGTTACCGTGCACCCTAAATGGAGATCGTATGCAAAATTTATAACCCCATAAATTTAATGTACTAATTTACCCCAATGAGGCCCACGTGACTTTTGGCATTTCATCTCCTAGGGTTAGGTTTTTGGATGTCTAGGGTTTTGGCATTCATATTTATTGTAAAAATTCCTTCAGAGCCTCATTGTACTGATATTCTTGCTAATGAGCGTAACCGTCACATCTCTTCTCAGAGATAAGTTGCCACCATTCTAGCAAGCTTGTTTTCAGTCTGCATTTTACAATTTTCAGCATATTTCTTATTTTTTTTTTGTTTGTTAATTTGTGCGGGACCTGTTGGCACACGATTAACCTTTGGCTTGAGAAACCGCAACTCAGGGGCATCTAAGCCGTCAAAATCACCCGGGGATCGCACCCATACTGAGCCACACCAACCCTTAACATGGTTGGATTTTTTGTCCCCGCAGGTTTCGAACCGGTGACTTTAACATCACGGAGTGGCTTAACAACACACTCCTTCACCGACTGTCCTACACCTCGGGGACTAGCATATTTCTTATTTAATAGAAGTCAAGTTTTATTATATCTCTATTATTTGTCATTGTGTCTATGTGTTAACATTATGAATCTGTGGCTTCATTTCATTATGCTCATAAATGCAGATTAGTGGTATCAGAGTGGTATGCTCCTTGTTATTTTTTAATGCATGTCCCCGACAGGGTCAGGGTATAGAGAGTTGGGTCTCGAGCTTGTTTCCTTTGAGGAAAATTATTCTCACACACCCAAGAAACCACCCATGGCGGGTGAAAATAAATATGGCAGGACAAGAGATCCTTTCAAAATGTTGCTCGAGGAATCCCTTGAGTGACAGAGGAACGAGAAGATGGAAAACTTCACACAAATCCTTTGACGACCACCAACAAGCGATGCATCCACCTCAAGCGAAAGCGCCACCCCCTTAAAGGTACAAATCAATTTTGATATTCCTATATTTGAAGGTCAAATATATGTGGATGTTGTAGATAAATGGCTAAACCTTCTAGAAGGGTATTTTTTTGTCCACAACTTTTTCGATAGAGAAAATATTATATTTGCGCTCCTCAAGGTTGTCCCCTATGTCAAAGATTGGTGGGAGACTTTCTGTGAGAAAAATGAAACGGAAGGATCCATATTATTTACATTTTCACCCACTTTGGATTCCTTCAGGAATGTTATCAAGAAATAATACTAACCTATTGTAAGTGATGACAACTTGTATATAAGATGGACCACACTACAGCAGAAAAAAGACCAAACAGTCCTAGAGTTCACCAATGTCTTCCATACCGTGCACACCAAGATGAGTATCAAATATTCTGAGAGACATATGGTTCTCAAGTATCACAAAGGTATGCATAGATACATCCAGATAGAAATGGATTTTTTGTACATCTCGTCCTTGGGCACGGCCTATCGATATGTCGTCAAAATCGAGCAGAAGCTTAAACAAAAGATGTGGTAGCTTGGGTCTGGGAACCCCTCACAGTAAAAGTAGGGTAAGGGTATCCCTAACCCACAGAAAAAAGGACAGAGAAAATATGGGAAACCTCATGACGACCAGTCCAAGCCGCAAGCAAAGAAGGACAATGAGAAGAGGAAGAAAGATATCAGGAAGTGGTGTGACTTCCATAAGAGCCCCTGGCATAACACTGTCGATTATCACTTAAGGCAGTCATTAGTGGCTGAAGTTAAATCCTTTGAATCATATGTAGGTTTCAACTTTGAGTTAGAACTAGAGAAGGGGAGACAGAAGATTAACACAAAACCCAGTGCCATTGTTTCTACCATCAAGACTCAGCCCGGTGAACCTGATGAGCCAGAGGAAGGCGAGCACCTATTTCATTCACATATGTGGGTGAAAGGCACTCCACTTCGCTTCATGGTTGATAGCGGTATCCAGAAGAACCTCATCTCAGCAGAGGTCATTAAGCGGCTAGCCTTGCCGAAAAATCTACACCTGCAGCCCTACACCGTCGGATGACTCCATCAAGGAAGTGATCTTCACGTCAGCCAACAATGCAGCCTGTCGTACGGAATCAAGCGATTCAAAGATGAGGTATTGTATGATGTTTCTCCCCTTGAAGTTTTTGATGTTCTTTTGGGCCAACCTTATTTATGGAAATTTCATGTTGTATATGAGTTTGGGCCTTACAGTGGTATTATTACTTTGAACAGGAAATTGTATAGGATACCCAAGGTAGTCCCACCTAGTGCTATTTCCTTGATCTCTGCCAAGCAATGCAGAAAGGTCATTTCTCAAACTGGGAAGTTAGTCTTCTTCGTGATTCACTCTCAGAGTGAGTGAAAATTTTGAATCCACATCCATGGCCTTTGCGGTCGAGCTCTCCACGTAGCAAAAGCAAGTGGATGATGTCATGGAAGAATATAAAGAAATATTCTCATCACCTATTGGAGTACCTCTACACTTTCAGGTCAAGCATCCCATTGATTTGACCCCTAGCGCATCGCTACAAAATGGGTCAGTTTATCGTCACTCTCTACTATAAAATGAGTAGATCAAGCATCAGATCCAAGAACTTCTCCACAAGTGGCACATCTGACCCAACTCATCACCTTATGGAAGCCCAATCATGTTGGTGCAGAAGAAATATGGGACCTGGCGACTTTTCACTGATTATTGGGCCCTAAACAAAATCACATTTAGGAACCGATACTCGATTCCTCGAATTGACGATCTCCTTGATCAGCTCAAAGGGTCCAAATAACTCAGTAAGATTGATCTGAAGTTTGGCTACCATCAGGTCCCAATAGAATAGACAGATGTATGGAAAACTTCCTTCAAGTCAAAAGAAGGTGTTTTTTAATGGTTGGTCATGCCTTTTGGTTTGACGAATGCCCCAACAACTTTCATGAGGTTGATGGATGATATATTGTGGCATTTCACTAATTCTTTTATGGTGGTGTATCTAGATGACATCCTCATATACAACAAGACTTGGGAAGAACACTTGCATCATGTTTAGCAAGTTTTGCACACTCTGCAGCAACACAAGCTATATGCCAACTTGCAAAAATGCTCCTTCAGCATGGACAGGGTCCAGTACCTAGGATACATATTTGATGTGCATGGTGCGCATGTTGATCCATATAATATACAAGTCATCTATGACTAGCAAACCCCAACCACACTCACTGATATTTGAAGCCTCTTAGGCCTTGCCAATTTCTATCACGAGTTTGTGTTGGGATTCTCCCATATTGCATGGTCCCTCACTCAAATAACCAGAGGTGGTGGTAAGGAAAAATTTGTGTGGGGCTTGTCCCAACAGAAAGAGTTTGATGAGTTGAAGCAGCGCTTGTGTTCAACACCATTGATCTCATTACTTGACCTACAATATCCCTTTAAGATCGAGACAGATGCTTCATACTATGTTGTGGGTGCAGTCCTCACTCAGCAGGGCCACCCCGTGGCCTATCATAGTGAGACACTATAAGATGTCATTTGTAAGTACCCTACTTATGAAAAATAAATGTACTCCAATGTGTAAGCCTACCACCAGTGGAGGCATTACATTCTCAGGAAGGAGATAGTCATCCACACTAATCATAAGTCGTTGTAGTTCATGCAAACACAACGTAAATTACAGAATGACCGCCATCAAAAGTGGTCTACATATTTGCAGCAGTTCCACCTCAACATCAAGTATAAAACATGAAGTATCAATCGAGTCCCTGATTTCCTCAGCTGACCTCCAGTCGTGGCACTCACCACAGTGGTAGACTCTTGTGGCTATGAGACCTTTGGATGGCCCCACTTCTATGAGATGGATCCCAACTTCACCAACACCTACCAAATGTTGAGAACCAACACAGCTATCAATAATTTCCATATTCAGGATGAGCTATTGTGTCATATGGGCCATCTTTGTGTTCCATCAAGCGAGCGAGCGAAGCTAATTTGGGAATCCCACTACAGTCGGGTGGTAGGAAACTTCGGTGTGGAAAAGACACTGGCAGTGTTGCAGTGACATTTCTACTAGCCGAAACTTTGACAAGATGTTAGCAAGTATATCCAGTCCTACATTGCATGCACTATTTCCAAACCAACCATCAAGAAACAAGGCCTTTACACTCCTCTTTCTACTCCTAATAGGCCTTGGGAATCCATATCAATGGACTACATGTCAGGCCTCCCTTCCACCAAGAAGATAAATCACTATGTTTTTGTGGTTGTTGATCGCTTTTCCAAGATGACAATTTTGGTCACTTGTAAGAAGAGCATCACAGAGGAGGAAACTACCAAGAATTTCTTTGAATAAGTGTGGGTACACTTTGGGATCCCACAAACCATTATCTTAGATCAGGATATTCGGTCCCTTAGCACATTTTGGTCGAGCCTCTGGTCACTATTGGACACCAAGTTCACCAAGTCCACTACCTTCCACCCCCAGATGGATGGCCAAACCAAGTTCATCAACTGGATGATCATGCACCTCTTGCACATGGAAAATTCCAAGCACCTTTGCACCTAGGATGAGAGTCTTACATATGTTCATCATAGCTACAACATATCCATACATAGCTCAACTGGCCATAACCCCTTTCGGGTGGGGTTGGGATTTCAACCATTGGGTTTCATGGATGTTGCACTACTAGTTGTGGCCACCCAGGAAGACTCTTCACATGCTCCAATTGCAGTTGACAAAGCCACCCAGTTCATTGAGTGGATCCATCACATCCACCAATAGGTCCAGGATATTTTACATAATTCCAATGCCAAGTATAAGCAGCGCCATGATCAACACCGGCTACCACACCAGTTTCGAGTGGGAGACAAATTTTGGTTGCACTTGCATAAAGAACGCCTTACAAGGCCTCATCAGAAGCTTTGCCCACTCTTTTATGGGCCTTAAACCATTACCAAGGTTGTGGGTGACAATATTTTTGAGCTCACCCTACCCCCCTTCCTTGGCTTGCACCCAATGTTCAATGTGGACCTCCTTCTACCTTATTTTCCACCATTATTGGACACCTCAGAGATAGCAAAATAGTTGAAACCAACAGAGCTTAACCTTGATGGAATGGAACAGGAATCCATTGATCAAATCATGGACACACAATTCAAGTTTACTCACCAGTAGAGGATCCAGCTTTATCAGGTTGTCAAAGTAGGCCAGCACCTGCACCAAGGCAAGTGGCTCACCCGGGGCCAAATTCATTAGAAATTTCCTCATCTGATGGGGGCACTCAATGAAATTGAGAAAATTGATTCCTAAGGAGGTAGGATTGATCTAGGTGGATATCAATGGCCACCTACCTTTTCCAACTAGTTCAAAACAGCTTTCTGGCAATTTTGGTAATTTACTATTTTTAGCAGTTTTTAATTTTTGGAGCTAGTTTGAGGGCCTAAACGATGTTTTTTCATGATCATGCACCTCAATGATAGTTGATGTCTCTTATTGATCCCCCTAAACGAATCTACTCATTGATTCCTTTCTATCGAGCTATCGTGTGCCCTAAATGGAAATCGTATGCAAACGTTACGACCCCGAGAAGTTTATGTACTAACTTACCCCAACAGGGCCCACATGACTTTTGGCGCTTCATCTCCTAGAATTAGGTTTTTGGATTTCTAGGGTTTTTGAATTCATATTTATTGTAAAAATTCCTTCAAATCCTCATTGTACTCATCTTCTTGAAAATGAGCGTAGTCGCCACATCTCTTTTCAGAGATAAGCTGCCACCAATCTAGCAAGTTTGTTTTTAGTCTGCATTTTACAGTTTTCTGCATATTTCTTATTTAATATAAATCAAGTTTTATTGTATCTTTGTTATTGTTCACTATGTCTCTGTGTTAACATTATAAATCTGTGGTTTTGTTTCGTTCCATTCATAAATCTAGATCAGTGCCCACTAAGGAATCTACTCTGGCTCCTCATCCGCATGTAACGAATCTACATTTGAATGCTCTCATTGTGCATCTATATCCTTTAAATCCTCTAACTTAGTATCAGAACTCAAATCTATGTTGTGATCCAAATGTGTGGACTCATCATTCACAACTAGTGGAAGTACAAAATCCCTTGCATGTGGCTCATGTGGAGCATGCTAGGGACTTTCCTCGAATTGCACATTGCACTCAATGTTGAGTTGGTTTGTATAGGGATAAAGTAATATGTATCCATTCACACCATCGGGATAGTCGACAAAGTTTYATGGGTGGCTCTGTGTATCTAATGTTTTCATCTTCTTAGATGGAATGTGGGTCCATGCTCATCATCCAAAGATGTGAAAGTGKGTGACTTCCAGTTTGTTTCCACTCCAATACTCAAAAGGATTATTGTCCTTAAAATATATGTGGGGTGATATGTTCTGGATGTAGTTAGCACAATTAAGTGCCTCATCCCAAAGATTATGAAGAAGTGACCTTGCATGTAGCATTCAAGAGGCCATCTCCTTGAGATATCTGTTCTTCCTCTCAGCAACCCTACTATGTTGTGGAGTATATGGTAATGTGTGCTACAACTATATTTGAGCCTTAAGACAAAGATTATGTTATATATTTGTTGACATACTCCCCCCCATTATATGTACAGAGAGATTTGATCTTTCTCCCTGATTGAGTCTCAAAACATGCCTTCAAATCTTTGAGATGCTTGAAGACCTCATAATTCCTCCTCAAAAAAAATACCCAAGTATAATGTGAGTAATCATCCAAAAAAGTAAGCACATACCTTGCCTTATTGATGGATGGATGTGGGAATAGACCCATAATATCATTATTAATCAGATCCAGTGGAGAGGAGGCCTTGTGAGCCTTCTCTTTCTCAAACTTATCTTGAGGATTCTTGCCAAGGACAAATCCGTCACAAACCCCTTTGGAAAAGTGGATATCAGGTAACTTGGTGGCCATCCCCTTCTTGCAAAGTTTCTACATGTACCTGAAGTTCAGGTGACCAAACCTCTCATGCCATAATCTACTACTATCATCAACATGCCTAATTAGTACAGAGGAATTAGGTTCAATAAAGTTAGTAAAAGTGTATAATCAAGATTTATGATTTACCTCCCCAACAACAATTTTGGAGTTGTTTTGCATGTCAAATATGGACACAGAGTCTAGTGTGAACTCCACCATTTTGCCTTATATTGAGTGAGTAATATGATATAACAAGAGCATATTCATAGAAAGTTGCAGAACGTGTAGGACTTTCTCAAAGATTCCATGGTCTAGTTCCACTCTCCCTTTTCTGTTGAGCTCAAATGGAGAGTCATCCCCCATGAGGATAGGAGGCCCTGTGCATGCAGTTACAGAAGATAGAATATCCTTTGTGTTTTCCATGTGCTGGGAAGTGACTGAATATATAATCCAAGTGTCAGGAAAAGAATGTACAACTACTAATTCATGAGGATTGCCTTTCTTAGGGGATTTATCTTTTGACTTCTTCTTGGAAGCCTCAAGAATGAAGTCCCCAAGATTGTTTTTCTAAAGAATGTGTGCCATCAGATCAATCTACTTATTCATGCATGTAGATTATGGATGGTTCTCGTGATTTCAATAACCACACTTGTTCCCTTGCTTACTTTTTCCACTTTTGGAACCTAAGGAATCATTGAAGGGTTTGGAGTACCCTTCCTTCTTTGGCTCTGCATGCGCCTTTCCTTTTCCTTTCATTTTCTTTTCCTATATTTATTTGGCCATGTTGAGGGTATCTTAGTCTGAGATATTCTAACCTAATTAAGGATATTCTCCCCTAGATAAGGGTGCCACATACCCTCCATTCAACTCTCAGTTATTGTTATCACGCAGTTTGTACTTGGAAGTAAAGAATAGGTGAAAGAAAGGCAAACTGGTGAAACTAAGACTATCCCACCACTGTCACCTCAATAGGATGGCTCTTTCTATTTAGGGTGGTAGGCCCAAGGGAGATGTCCCAAGTGACTTGGGGTTTTGAGAAGGCAAAGGTTTAAGGCTAAGTAGAATTTTCCCCCTCACAAGTCACCATCGATCAAAATGTCTAACTAAATAGCCAATAAAGATAAAAATAACCAGAAGTGTACCTGACTGAGACAAAGCAACAAAGAAAACTATATATGTGTAAGATCACTTGTTGGTTAGTACTTCATATAATCAAGGACTTTCTGATATAAAGAAACTGACCAATAATATTGATGAAGTAAATCAATGATGTACAATAACAATGATTACAATATATCACTTCACAATATATGTTAAAGAAGCTTCACAATGAGCAAATAACGATTTATCATCAATGTCAAATACTGACATTCATTAGAAGCAATGACTAGCCAATCTTTCAATTGCTCAATAAGGGATTTAAATGCTGCAAAGATATGATTGTAGCATAAATAAATGACGGCAGGAATAGGTTAGCAAGCATTAGTCTAAGCTAGGGTCAGAAGAAGTCAATAATTGTTCAAGATTATTTGGAAGTTGTGATAAAGGTACTCAAACATAGAAGGTCTTAGATCAGTGTGTTATTAGGGAAAATGGAGTCAAATAGCTGCAAAAGTTGAAGGGCCAAAATGATAGTGATAGGGCCAAAGACAAGAGGGATATGATGGTTGAAGTGTTTCTAAGGCAAGGCTTCAACCTATCAACCCTAGGGGAAGACGGCTCACTAAGGTGTAGTAAACCTAGGCCTTAGTGTGTCTTCCTCCTTCTTTAGCTGACAGGGTAAAGTAAAAACGGCTAGCTTGAAGAGTGAAAGGTAGAGTGTTGCTATGGAAAGGCTCTAACATTTATCTTCAGCAAAATAAAATGGCTCTTAGCATAACTTAGTAGGGACATGAAACAAGGACACCAACATGTGCTTGTCCCCTAGGGTTTAATCCAGCAAATTTCATTAACAAAATGCAAGTAAAAAATACCATAACCATTCAACAAAGAAGGATTGCAAAAATTCACTTACATTCACCAAGCATTCATTTAGCCAAACCCTAGTTGTAAACCTTCCACCAAGAAAATGCAGAAAATAGCCAAGAAAAGCCTCCTTCAACAAGTGTGCATCAATATTTCAGCCAAAAACCCTAAAGGAGGGTGCAAATTTCAGGCCTCACCAAGAATGAGTGAAAGATGATGAGAAAATGAGAGTAAAAACCCTCAATTTATACCATTCCAATGACCTTAATTAAATTTTAGGTCACCAAAAGGCCAACATGGCCAAAATACATAATAATATTGTTTTACACTAAATGTCATAATTTAAAACCCTAATCAAGCAAAAGTGAAGACGCCATGCCCTTTTAGAGTGGCGTTATCCCTTTATAGGGCAATGTGGGCCTCCTGGAGCAAAGCGTTAGCCTTCCTTGGGACTCTGGAAGCTGCCACACGTGCCAATAATGCCACATCTGCCTCCCAAACTCCCATATCACTGGATGATGTCATAGGAGGTCATGGGTGACATCATGGGCCTTCCAAGGCCAGTGTCCCAATGGAGAGGGCACAACCGCCATGGGTGAGGCTCTGCCAAGTTTCCCTTGGTGGAAAGTCCTGCTCTTCTCTGGTGCAAACCATCCGATCTGTCTCTGCCCCTTGCTAGGGTCTCAGTATCCATCTAATGGGATTCCAACCCCATGGAGGTCTGAACTAATCATCTCCCCATGTGTACCTGTCCAATATGGTACCTGTCCATCAGGTATGATCCTGCACATCAACAGATATGCCCTCCATGGGCTCATAAGTCACAGGGATCATAGCAATGTCAATCACATCCAATCATCAATTTTATTAAACATGTGCATAAAACCACTTTTACTCAGTTAAGTGCTCAAAGACATTACACAAATCTGCAAGCCAAGTTTGGAAGAAGTGACAGGGCATCCTATTGGGATAGTGTTCACTAGATGTGGGATGTTTCTGGGAGAAAAAAAATCCAAGTCATGTTAGTGGATGAGGTGGATAAGGGATGTCTTGACAAGGGGTGCAGTGATAGCAGGGAAATGCATGGCTTACCTGTGGGTGCCTTTGTAGAAGGTGAGTTGCACCTGTTCTGGATGCAAATATTTCCAAGCCCATTCATGCATTTTATTCTTTATTGTTTGTTGTTTTTTTCTTTCAAGAAGATAATCAGGGGACATTGCCCTGGCGTGGTGACCCGTGGTGGAAATGTTACCCACAAGCACTTTCACGGAAATGAGAAGGTTGGCTCGTGATGAGACCCCCTTTCTCTTGGCTATGCCACCAAGATCCACTACCCTGGCATGGTAACCAGCTGCTAGTAGTTTCATACCGTTAGATGCCCATGGACCTAATGGGTTGGCTCGTGATGAGACCCCCTATCCTATGACTAAGTCTTGTTTTATTATTTTATGGGCCCCTTTGTTTCTTGTTGAGAAGCCCTTTATTTCTTTCTTGGGGATCCATGGGTGAAGCATCTCGAGGTTTTATTTTTAGGCTTTCATCTTTTTCCAGCTGCTTTTACCCTCTGGGCCTTTATCCCCCTCTTCCCACAAGGTAAGGTGCAACCCTTAAATAATTGGCCAGCCCAATGCCTATACCAGTGTAAAGGGATGGATGAGTGGGAAGTAAGATGGAAAATGGTAAGTATGACGAGAGCGGACGATGACTTTTCATGAATCCCCCCAGTGGCAACTCAAAACCTATTGGCACAAGCTTACTAGGGCATCCTGTCATTCCCTCAGACATGGTCAAGTGGATAAGTATAAGATCCAAGCACCCGTTAGAAACAAAAAGAACTAAATGCACATATTCAAAGGTTTTGAGGATCAAAGTGACACATACCATGATACTCGGACTCATTACCTCATGG
>JASDQU010436705.1:81613-92683 GCA_032191745.1 Picea mariana
TGTAGTCTTTGTGTAACTTCCATGACTCTGCTTTGTATGGAAGTAATATGCTGCTAGAATGCACATTGTTCCTGTGATCTCTTCATTTTTTCAACTGCATTGAGTGACTTCATCTGTGCCTGGATCGTAGAGGCCTGTTGTTGCGCCTCCTGTAGTTGTGCTTCCAGTTTCCTTAGCTTCGAAACTTTTGTGAGCCATTCATAGGTTTGCGCACTATGATCACTCAATTGCTTACATTCTGAGGCAAGTGCCCTGATCCTTCCAACTACGCTCCTGGAAGCTTTGTCCCTCTGATCATGCACTTCTTGTGGAGTGATCGACACTACTTGAAGCTCTAACTCCGTTATCCATGCTCGAAGTTTTTGAATGGCCTCAACGAGTTTCCCCACTTTCATCTCGAATGACTCTGGTTCCTCCTGTGCCAACCCCGACACAGGAACCATTTGTTGGCACATGGGCAGACCCAGGGTTCAATGCTTTAACAACGCACCAACAAAACACTAACTATCGTCCCTTTTGGCAACACCTGTGAAGAAAATGAAGTCTCACCCGAGGTAGAGGCAGGGGGGTTGCAGAACTCAGGTGTCTACAACCAAGATGGGACACAGATCTGTGATTACAACACTTAGAAGAACACTCAAACAACAACATGCATTAATTCATGATCCTCATTCACATCACAGATTAACCCTTATTACATAACATCACAGTAGCAATCAAGATCCAACACTTACAATCACTTAGCACATAGAATTATCCGATATATAGAATTCATTTATCTTTATTACCATTAAACACTAAGAAACACATCGGATCCATTCATCATTCATTATAACAACATCACTAACCAGATAAACACATAAATAACATCGCACAAAGCACATCAAGACACGAGATATACGTGGTTCACCCCAGTGTGGGGTTACATCTACCAACTTCTTCTTCTTCTTTATTAGTCTTCAATCTTCTTACATTCTTCTTTATTAGCCATAGATCCAGGCTCCATAGAGGACAGGAGATCTGCACGTTGCATGCCAGATCCTCCTTCCCAAAACCAGGTCAAGGCACAGAGTTAACTCCTTGCTAGCACATAGCCTTACTCTACACCGTTTGTTTGCACAAATCAATTTACAATTTCTTGCACTAAGCCAATATTAACATATTATGCACATAGCCAACCACTACCCTTATTACATCACTTAGCTACTTATTTATACATTTACAAAAAGGCCTAATCATGGGTAAACCAATGGACCGGCATCCCCTAACCCATTACATAAACCCTAGTAAACCCTTTTCTCGGTCCACAAGCCCGCAAAACAAGCAAGATCCTACGATCCCAGCTCTGCCTGGGCAATCCATCTTCGACCAAACTGTCAAAGTCCCAAAAGTGGTCAAACACGACCAATGTTTTCTCAAACCTTGGTCGAGGGCCAACACACTTGTTGGTTAGTACTTCATATAATCAGAGACTTTCATAACAAGAACAATTCACCAATATATTGGTGAAGTAAACGAAGATGTATGGCAACAATAATCACAATGCAATACTTCACAATTAATGCGTTATAAAAGCTTCAGAATGAGCAAGAACAATTAATCATCAATATCATAACAACATTCATTAGAAGCAAATAAGGCTATGCATTGGTCAATCTTCTCAATGCAAAGTATGACTATGACTTAAGTGAATAATAGAAACAATAAAGGTTAGTAGGTCAATCTAAACTAAGGTTAGAAGGTGTTTGTTGTTCAAAGATTTGGATGTTTGAGAGTTGTGATCAAAACACTCAAGGGAAAGAGATCTTAGATCAGTGTCTTCTTAGGGAAAATGGAGTCAATAAGTGACTGCAAGAATTGAAGGAACAATGTGATAGTAATAGAACCAAAGACAAGAGAAATTCTATGGGTGAAGTGTTGGTAATCCAAGGTTTCAACCATCAAACCCTAGGCAAAAACGGTTATTAAGGTGTAAGTAACCCTAGGCATTAGTAGGTTTTCCTCCCTCTTCAGCTCAATGATAAGATAAAAACGATTAGATGAAGTGACAAGTACTAGGGTGTTGCAATGACAAGGCCCTAGAAATTCTTCAAGAGAAAACAACTCATTGGCATAATCTAGTAGGGAGATAGTAATTGGAACAAGGAATATAACAAGTGCTTGATTTGTAGGGTTTAATCCAACAAATTCATTAAAAAAATGCAAAGTAAAACACCATAACCATTAAAGTAAGGAAATAATTACAAAAATTTACTCACATTCACCATGTATCATCAATGCAAAACCCTAGTTGTAGACTTTCCACCAAGAAAAATGCCAATTACACCATAAAAATCCTTTCTTCAACAAGTGTGCACTAGTATTTCAGCCAAAAACCCTAATGAGGGCCACAAATTTCATAACTCACACAATTATGAGTGAAAGATGATGAGAAAATGAGAGTTTTAACCCTCAATTTATACAATAGAAATGACCTTAATTTTACTTTTAGGTCACAAAAGGCCAACATGGCCAAATTTACATCAAAATATTGTTTTTACACTAAATCTCATAAATAAAACCCTAAATAAAGAATAAATGATGATCTCATGCCCCTTTAGTGTGATGTTAGGCCCTTTTAGGTCAATGTTGGATTCTTGGGGCAAAACGTTAGCCCTTCTTGAGTCTCAGGAACCTGCCACACGTGCCACTTGGCACATAACTTCCTCCCAAAACCTCCACAAGTGCTAGATGATGTCATGGGCATCCTAGGTGATGCCATGGGCCTTCAAAGGCCTACGTCCTGGTGGAAAGGAAACAACCCCCATGGGTACGGGTCTACCAAGCTGCCTCTGGTGGAACATCCTCCTCTTCTTCGGTGCAAAACCCTCTGATCTGTCTCTACCCCCTACTAGGGTCTCATCATCCATCTGGTGTTCTTTCAGCCCCACGGAGTTCTAAACTAATCATCTCCCCATGTGTACTTGTCTATAAGGGTACCTATCCATCGAGCATGATCCTGAAACATAAACAGATACACCCTCCATGGGCTCATAAGTCACAGGGATCATAGCAATGTCAATCAAATATAATCATCAAGTTATTAAACATGTGCATAAAACCCCTTTTACCCAGCCAAGTGCTCAAATAAATTATATTAATCTACAAGCCAAGTTTGGAGGAAAATCTAGGAAGTCCTATTGGGCTAATGCTCACTGGATGTGGGGTGTTTTCGGGAGAGATAAAATCTAAGCCATGTAAGTGGATGAAGTGGATAAGGATTGTCTGGGCAAGGGGTGCAGTGATAGCATGGAAATGTATGTCTTACCTGTGGGTGCTTCTGTAGAGGGTGAGTTGCACCTGTCATGGATGCAAATGTTTCCAAGCTCATTCATGCCTTTTGTCTTTATTTTATTTCTTTTTCTTCAAGAATCTAGCTAGGGGACACTGCCCTGGTGTGGTGACCAGTGGTGGCAATGTTACCCACAAGCATTTCATGGAAATGAGAAGAATGAATCATGATGAGACCCTCTTTCTCTTAGCTATGCCACCAAGAGCCACTACCCTAGCATGGTGACTAACTTCTAGTAGTGTCATACCGCTATGTGCCCATGGACCTAATAGGCTAGCTTGTGATGAGGCCCCCTATCCTCTAACTAGGTCTTCTTTTATTATTTTTATGGGTCCCTATGTTTCTTGTTGAGAATCTTTTTACTGCTTTCTCGAGGATCCCTGGGTGAAGCATTTTAAGGTTTCATTCTTTGGCTTCTATCTTTTTCCAACTAATTTTACCCTCTGGTCCTTTAGCCCCTTCTTCCCACAAGGTAAGGTACAACCCTTGAATATTTGGCCAAACCAATGCTAGGACCAATGTAATGGGATGGATGAGTGGGAGAAAGATTGAAAGTGGTAAGTATGGTGGGAGCGGACGATGGCTTCTCATGAATCCCCCTAGTGGCAACTCAAAACCTATGGGCACCATCTTACTAGGGCATCCTGTCATTCCCCCTAGATATGGTCAAGTGGATAGGTATAAGATCCAAGCACCTGTTAGAAACAAAAATAATTGAATGTGCAGACTCAAAGGTTTTGAGGATCAAAGTGACACATACCATGATACTCGGACTCATTACCTCATGGAGCAAGATCCACTTCTTCTACAGGACCAGGCCAAGGTGATGGATGTTGTTGCTGCTAACAAAGTGGAGGCGTTGAAGAGTGAATAGATGGGCCCTTCAGGGCCATTCTCAAGTCGATATGGCTCTTGGTACTCCATGTCTAGGACCTATGGGCCTCGAGACATAATCTCCTTAGTTATCCCTAAATTGGGGGATAACATCAGTCTCCAACTCGAGGACATGTACTCACCGTAGAGCACATGAGAACCTCAACATCTTTTGGCATAACCTGTAACCTACTTGATCTCAACATAAAGTTGTTATCAAACATTTGGGGTGGTGATATTACCCACAACTCATATATATAAAAAACGAAAACAAGCATATATACAAATGTGAAAACAAACTATTCTAGCATGAAATGCAAATGTCTGCTTACCTGTAGTTACATGTCATGCTAATGGAGGGTAGTAACTCTTGATGTGCTAAGCATTTACTGGTAACTTTATAGCTTCTCCCTCCATGGTTCCTAGGTTGAAGGAGTTTGTCCCTGCATGACTCGTGATCTTGTAAGGACCTGTCCATAACCCATCCAAATTTTTGTGCATACCAGGCTTCTCCCTTCTCTTATCCCATAACAACACAAGATTTCCTTCAATGAAATCCCTTTCTTTTTCCTTGTGATCGAAGGTGTTTTTGATCTTCTCATGGTTTCTTCCCATTTGACTTAGGGTGTTTCTTCTAGACTCATCCAGCTCTATCAATTGGTTAATTTTTTTTTGGATTGCTTCTCCATCTGTAGCATACTATTGAGAAAAATGGAGGATGGGGATTTGGAGGTTCATAGGAATCTTTGCTTCTAATCCATACACCAGATCAAAAGGGGTCCTTCCTATCGAGGTATTTGTTGCTATTTGATCTACCCACAAGGCATATTTAATTTTTCTATCCCAAGATCTCTTGTTTTCCCCAACGAATTTCTTGATAATATTCATAAGGTTCTTGTTGCTAGATTATACTAATCTGTTTCCTTGTGGATAGTAGTTGGAGGAATAATATAGAACAATACCGTACTTGAAACAAAATTCTTCTATTGCATGGGAGCTAAATGCCTTGCCATTGTCTATGGTAATCTTGGATGGGACACCAAACCTAGTTACGATCTGTTCCTCCAAAAAGTTCATGAACACTTCCTCAGTGGCCTTCTTTGTGGGGATAGACTCTACCCACCTAGTAAAATAATTTGTGGCTATCAGGATCCACTGGTATCCATTGCTTGAATTATCCTAAAATTTTCCAATGAAATCCAAATCCCATTGTTGAAAAGGAGCTTCTACCACTATGGGTTTTAGAGGTTGTGATGGGAGATTTGGTTTACCAGAGAAGTACTGGAAAGGTTGGAAATATTGGACATATTGATGAGTATCAGAAAACAATGTTGGCCAATAATATCCAACCCTCAGGATCTTGTGGGCAGTAGTGCAAGCTGCGAAATGTCCGCCACAAAATCTTGAGTGTAATTCCTTCAACAAATTCTCAGCTTCTTCTTGGTTGACACATCTAAGGAGAACTCCATCAAGATATTTCCAACCAAGGCCATTTTCGGTTAGATAGTATTTCATAGCTTTAAGTCTCAAAGCCCTTATTTTTTAGTCCACTAGGTGATCGGGGCATGATAAATTCTTAAGGTAGTGGATGATATCGGAATACCACTCGTCGTGTTCTAATTCACTAACCACCACATTTATCTCTTCACTTTCTCCCATTTGTATGGACTCTTGGTTGCTCTCGATCAACATCTGGGCTAGACCTTGTCCCTTTATAATCTTGGTGGGTTTTATCTCTAAGTCATACTCTTGGATTTTGGAGACCCACTTTCCCCAAGTACCCATACAATCTTGTTGTGATAAAACATCCTTTACTGTTGGGTAAAGAACCTAAGCTTTGATTTTTTTGTAACCCACGTAGTTTCTAAAGTTCTTTAGGGATTTCACTAAGGCATATGCTTGCTTCTCATTAATGGAATAATTCAATTCAGAATCTATAAGGACTTTACTCATGAAGGCCACATGGTGTTCATAATCGTCAACATCCTTTTGTAGTAAGACACCTGTAATGGTATCCTGGGAGGAAAATGAGAATATTATGAAATCTCGTGAACAACATGGGTTGATCAAGACTGGGGCTTGGGAGATAGTGTATTTTATGTCTTCAAAATATTTGATGGCTTTATCATCCCATTTAAAGACAACATCCTTCTTTAGTAAATCACTCATGGTTTTTATTTTTTCAGCAAAGTTTGGGACAAATCTTTGAATGAAATTTATATTTCCGAAAAAGGATTGTAAGGACTTCTTGTTGGCTGGAGGGAAGACTTCTTATATTTATTGGAACCTCTTAGGGTCTATGGAGATTCTCCCTTCCGAGGCTATGTGACCCAAATGTTTCCCTTCATCTATCCCGAAGACATATTTCGTAGGATTCAAGGAGATACCATACTTCCTACATCATTCAAAAACAATTCTAAGGTGTGAAATGTGGTCTTTCCTCTCCTTTGATACAACTGTGAGATCATCTTGGTAAATATCTATGATTTTTTGAATGAGATCCCTAAATGAAAAATCCATTACTCTTTGGAAGGTAGCACCGGCGTTCATAAGACCAAACGACATTCACAAATACATAAATGTTCCCCACGATGTGGTAAATGCCGTCTTAAGTTGGTCTTCTCTTTTAAGAATGACTTGGTTGTATCCAGAGAATCCATCCAACATGGACATCATCCCTGCCCATCTAACCCTATGTAACAAATGTTCCATATTTGGGAAGGGATAGTTTTCCTTCAAGGATAATTGGTTTAGGTTTTAGAAATCTACACACAAACATATATCACCATTTTTCTTCCGGTCAACTACCAAATTCGATATCCATGATGAGTACCTGATGGGAGCTATGATAACAACATCAACCGTCTTTTGGAGTTCCTTGTGTATTTGGCTTGCCAATTTTGGATTGATGTGTCTTAGTTTTTGTCGGAAAGTCTTGGCTCCTTCTATCAAAGGTATAGCATGTTGGATGACATCACCCCTATAGGCCTTTAATTCATTGTAATTCCAAGTGAAGGTATCTTTGAATTATCTTATGAGGTCTATAATTTCCATCCTTTCCTTCTCATTGGTTCCTTTCCCTATTTTACCATCCTTGGATCCATCTCTGTACCGATGTTGAATTCTAGGGCTTCATCTATTTGTTTGTTGGGATTTTTTCTTTTGAAAACTTCGTGTCTATCGAAGAGGTTTTCTAAAGGGACAAATCACCTAGCCAAGGTTTTATTTTGAAGGTTCACCACATCCAAGTCCATGGAATTAACCAGGAAATTTATTTGTGAATCGATGAATTCTTTTCTATTTTCCATAAACCTAATGATCTGGTCATCATCTTCAAAGACTTGCAAGTGTTCCAAATTATCAGTGATAGAAGGTCTAAACAGGACTTCCATTTTGCATAGGTCTTGGAGTGGACCATCACAAGGTTGCAAGGTAGAAGAAGAAATAACCAAGGAATCTTCCACATGGTTTTCTTCTCGGGGAACGACTTTGATTGTCACCATCTCAAAATATTTTGAAATGGATCGTGCAAGGTCATGATACCTCTTCATCTTTTCATTTTTGGTAGAAAAGTCTAGTAACACTTGTGATACTATGAGGTGTGAGTCCCCTATTACCCTTAAGTGTGTGATACCCTTATCAATTTCCAAGTTGAGCCCTAGGATCAAAGCTTCATATTTAGCAATGTTGTTTGTACAGTGATACTCAAGTCTATATGAGTAATAGAAGGTTTCATGGGAAGGGGTTGTTAAGACAATCACGACCCATAACCCAGAACTTGAATGAGATCCATCAAATTCTAAAGTCCATAATCCCTTAGGTGTTTCGGTAGTATCACCTCCAAAACTTGCTTCTTGGATGAACCAATTATCGATGTCATTGTTAATACACAAGATCTGATTATCTGGTTTGTTGGGGGTTTCAATTAGGGATCCTACAATGGGTTCTCTGTACAGGGTGAAGAATCCTCCTTCAAGGTGAGGTATAACCACTTTGGATCCTTGATCTTGGAAACTTCCAGACATGTGTTCTACAAGGTCCTTGTGGAATATGATACCCCAATTGCTCGGAGCATTTATTAACATCACATCTATAGTAAAAGGAGCACTAGGGAAAGAGTCAAAGGAAACATTTAAATTCCTGATAATCCCCTTTGCAAAATATCCCTGTGTATTTGGTTGTGATAGGCTCGGGCCCAACTGATGCATGACATTATCAGTCATGATGTTGGTTGTAGCATTTGGGTCAAAGACACAATCATGGAGGATGGATTCATTGATTTGGAGAGTGAAATAAAAAGGTGTAGCCTCCCCATACTTTGATCCAATGCTTTCTACCTCATGGAAAAAAGGATAAACTTCTTCAAGAAGGTCATATTTGTAAATTTATGGCAGGGAAGCTTCAATCTCTTCACCCTTGTGTGCAATGAATATGTTTTGAATGGTTTCTACTTTCTCAGGGGGTTATTTTTCATGAGGGAATAAGGAAACATCTTGTGTGTTGGTGGAACGAGTGCTCCACTTTGGGAGAGCACTGAGTTTTACTTCAAGGATCTTGGGAAGGTTAGGTTCAGTTTCTGTAATGACTTCATTATTTGATCCCCAGGGGTCATTGTTGTAAAAAACGTTAATCTGATGGAGGGAGTCCTCAAACTTAAGGTTGTCCTTAATCTGAGAAGCAAAATTTTACGCTTCATCTAAGGTTGAGGGTGACCGATGCTTGAGGGTGAATTGAAAAATTTCCTCCAAGGAGTCCAAATAATTTTGGAGAATAGAATATTCTAAGTTGAAGTTGGGTTAGAGTCTCTTAAGGAGAAGATTGAATCTATCATTGAAATCCCTAATTCTCTCATCGGATCCCTAATGCAAATATGGATGTACTGAGAATAAAAGGATTTTGCATTTTCTTGTTTATACCACCTTACTTTGAAATTTCATTCAAGATCTTTAGGAGTTTTGATGCTTCCATTCGGGAGACCATTAATCCAGACTCTGGCACTCCTGGTGAGTGAGATTGCAAAGAGATTCATAAAGACATTAGGGTGTTCTTGTTCAAATTGGTGAAATTGAAACCCCTCACAAAACTAGGTCCAATGTGAGTTACCATAGGATCCATTTTCTCCTAAAAAAATCGGTATCCAGGAGTCAACCTTTTTGGGTAGGTTATGCAATCCCCCTTGGGTGTTAGATAAGTGAAAATAACCAAAGAGTTATTTGTGACACCATTTAGGAGAGCTTGTAGAGATAACATGATTTGTAGGGTTTTTAGAGACCATAGTAGTAGAAAAAGGTAAGTACTGACAACCACTACCAGTTTTCATTTGTGGAGTCGCCAGATAATTTTCTTGAAATTATCAAATAAATAAGGGAATCATCCTTTGTGGAGTCTCTAGGTAAGCTTGTAAGATAAAGACTCTTGAGGAAAGGCTTACCAAAAAAGTATCATCTTTGAGGATAATTCACTTGGTGTTTCCCAACAATGACGCCAAAATGTTATCGCGCAATTTGTACTCTGATATAAGGGAAAGGTAAAAGAAGACAAAATGATGTAACAGGAGACTATCCTATCACTGTCACCTCAATAGGATGTATCTTTATATTTAGGGTGGTAGGCCTAGGGGAGACGTCCTCGATGACCTGGGGTTTTGAGAAGGCAAAGGATAAAGGCTAAGTAAAAGTTTCCCTCTCATAAGTCACCATCGATCAAAATGTGCGGCTAAACAATCAATAAGGAGATAATAACACCAAAAGTGTACCTGCCTGGAACAAAGCAACATAAAACTGTATTTGCAAGAGCACTTGTTGGTTAGTACTTAATATAATCAGAGACTTTCTTAACAAGATAAATTGACCAATATATTGGTGAAGTAAACGAAGATGTATGGCAACAATACTCACAATGCAGTACTTCACAATTAATTCTTTATAAAAGATTCAGAATGAGCAAGAATGATTAATCATCAATATCATAACAACATTCATCAGAAGCAAATAAGGCTATGCATTGGTCAATCTTTTCAATTGCTTTGAATGTTTCAAAGTATGAMTATGACTTAAGTGAATAATAATAGCAATAAAGGTTAGTAGGTCAATCTAAACTAAGGTTAGAAAGTGTTAGTTGTTCAAATATTTGGATGTTTGARAGTTGTGATCAAAACACTCAGGGGAAAGAGATATTAGATCAGTGTCTTCTTAGGGAAAATGGAGTCAATAAGTGGTTGCAAGAATTGAAGGAACAATGTGATAGTAATATAACCAAAGACAAGATAAATTTGATGGGTGAAGTTTTGGTAAGCCAAGGCTTCAACCATCAAACCCTAGGGGAAAACGACTATTAAGGTGTAGGTAACCCTAGGCCTTAGTAGTTTTTCCTCCCTCTTTAGCTCAATGATAAGACAAAAACAGCTACATGAAGTGACAAGTATTAGGGTGTTGCAATGGCAAGGCCCTAACAATTCTTCAAGAGAAAATAACTCCTTGGCATAATCTAGTAGGTAAATAGCAATTGGAACAAGGACTATAACAAGTGCTTGATCTCTATGGTTTAGTCCAGAAATTTCATTAAAAAATGAAAAGTAAAACAACATGACCATTAAAGTAAGAGAATAATCAATGCAAAACCCTAGGTGTAGACTTTCCACCAAGAGAAATTCCAATTACACCATAAAAATCCTTCCTTCAACAAGTGCACTCTAGTATTTCAGCCAAAAACCCTAATGAGGGCTGCAAATTTCAGACCTCAGACAAGTGCGAGTGAAATATGATGAGAAAATGAGAGTTTTAACCCTCAATTTATACAATAGAAATGACCTTAATTTTAATTTTAGGTCACAAAAGGCCAACATGGCCAAAGTTACATCAAAATAT
>JASDQU010436707.1:40074-51480 GCA_032191745.1 Picea mariana
AAATATATATTCACTTCACCTATGGGGGTGCCTCTACACTTCCAAGTCAAACATTCAATTGAATTGAAACTTGGTGCTCCTTTACCTAATGGTCCGATATACAGATGCTCTCTTTTGTAGAATGAGGAAATAAAATATCAAATTCATGAACCTGTCCAAAAGTGCCACATTCAACCAAGATCCTCACCTTGTGGGAGACCAATTGTATTGGTGTAGAAGAAATATGGGACGTGGTGACTTTGTATTGATTACAGATCCCTAAAAAAAATCATTGTTAAGGTGTTTGTCCTTTGTTGGAATACCCATGTTGTCGAACACAAGCTATCCTTCAGCCATGAGCCACTTCATTGATTCTGAGACTCCCTGCCATGAAGAAGCTATGGGTGAACAAGTATGGAAAGATGCCATAGCAGAAGAATAAAAATATATCTTAAAAAATGATATATGAGATATTGTTCAGAGACCAAAAGGGAAGTCTGTGATGACTTCCAACAAGATCTATAAGATCAAACATGTAACCTATGTAAGTGACCGGAAATACAAAGTGATATCTATATCCAGAGGATTATCACAAGCAGAGGGAGTGAACTATAATGAGACATATTGATTCAGATAGATGGATTCTTGAGGAGTTTTGGTTTCAACAAAGGTGTTGCTGATCCAAACCTATACTATTACATTGTTGGTGATGAGAGCCTAATTTTGATGACTTATTCAGGAAGTCGTGTTGTTGGATACAAGAAAGCCTCAACCTTTGATTCCAAGATGAAATAATCTAGGTATGATGCACTACTCCTTGGGACAAAAAGTATAACAGAGGACTGATGAGATTTTCCTAAGTCAAGGAAAATATATAGTGAATATTAAAGAAGTTCAGTATAACAGAATACAAAGCCATGTCTACACCAATGATGATGGATTTGACGAAAGAATAAAGTGATGATGATTCAGACGAGATTGATCCACATGTGTACCGACAGCTGATAGGATGATTGATGTATCTGGTTAACACTAGACCTGATATATACTATGCATCAAATGTGCCTAGTCAATCCATGAGTCAGTCAAGACAAACTCACTGGATAGCAGTAAAGCATGTATTGAGATATACACAAGGCACAGTTAGATATGGCCTGAGACATGCCTCCAGTGTGAAATTGAGTTTGCAGGGATATGCAGATGCAAATTGAGCAGAGAGTACAGTGGACCGGGAGAGTACATTCGGTTGTTGTTTTACTGTGAAGTTTTCATGGTCTCTTGGTGCATCAAGAAACAAAGCTTTGTGGCCTTGAGTACCACAGAAGCAAAGTATATAACATTGACTATGCAAAGTAGTGTGGCTTCATAATCTTTTGACAGATTTACTTGATCATGAGATGGATTCTATGATGACAACCAGAGTTGTGTGTAAAGCTCTTTGAGAATCAGGCATTTCATGATAGATCGAAACACGTTGACATAAAATATCACTATATCAGAGACATGATGCAGAGGAAAATAGTACACATGCAGTACCTTCCTACACATGAGCATATTGCAGACATCTTCACCAAATTAGCTTGGTGAAGGATACCTCCCTAGTTGAGAGGGAGTGTTGATGACTACAATCAAGATAGAGTTTGAAGTACTTTCGTATGAGACTTGGCCTGATGGAGAATGCCTCCCTAGCTAAGAGGGAGTGTTGATGATTATAGATGCGTGAGAAATTCTCCAGGACATAGACTAATTGATCCGACCTGAGAGAGAGCCCCTGAGATGGTTGTGTGGTTTCTATCTGAGACAGAGTTGGAATGTAGATATGCCCTCCTCCTTACAGAGAGTTGAGAAGAACTCCAAATGATTCTCCTGTGTAACGCAGTGAGAAAGGATATCTGCAGAGTTGGACGTGCATGTGGTTGAGCACAAGGTGAATGTGTGAATTCCCATAGAGCTGGGTGCATCGTCATGATACATAGATGAAGATGATTTATTAGCCTCCTCTGAGTAGAGAGTTGAGATGATGAATTCCAGATGACTCTCTCGTGTAATGCAGTGGGAAAGAAGATCTGTTGAGTGGACGTGCCTGTGGACGAGCACAGGTGAATGTGATCCTAATGGTTGAGCACTAGCGAGAGTGGTTGTCCTTTGTAATGCAGTGAGATAGAGATATGGACATCCCTATGGATGTGCCCCTAATGGTTGAGCACTAGTGGGTCTATGAGATCCCTTGCTATATTGTTCAAGAGTCAGACTTTCCTATAACCCTAATTGTAATGTAAAGGGTATAGGTCAGCCCCACCTTAATGTAATTGATAATTAATGTAAAAGATAATTAATATGGTTATTATCAATTATATTGTGAGTTACAGAGGTCGACCCTGTTGTGCCAATATACACTTATGTTGATAGGTCAAGTCTAATATAAGTAAAGGTAGATTCCCCATTAAGGAATCATATCTTTTGTGTGAGCTTGGAAACTTCAACAAGCACATCTTCTTGGGAAAAGTGTGCACCTCTCTTGGGCGCTAGTATTCTAGGGTTTGCAAGCACCCTCTTGTGTGCTTGGTTTTCTTGGTGGTGAAGGTCTTTCTCTTGAAGAATATAACAAAGGATTTGTTTGGGTTTTCTTCCCTTGTTGAGAAGGGTTTCCCAGGATACTTCTTGTGTTCTTGTGCATGGTTTTTCTTCTTGTGATCTTGGTTACTGCAACATAATTGTCTATGGTTTAAGTTAAATTCTAAAAAGGATTGAACTTCATGTTTAAACCTTTCTTATTGAAAAATCAACATTAAGAACCGATACGCAATCCCCTGAATTAATGATTTTCTTGATTAGCTTAAGGGTGCCAAGTTCTTTAGTAATATTGATATGAAGACAAGCTACCACTAGGTTCTGATTGAAGAAATTGATGTATGGAAGATCACGTTCAAGTCTAAAGAAGGAATTTTTGGGTGGTTTGTCATGCCTTTTGGCTTGACCAATGCTCTAGAAAAAATCATGAGCATGATGGATGACATCTTGTAGCTGTTCATAAACTCTTTTGTGTTCGTGTATTTAGATGACATCCTCATCTTTACCATAACTTGGAAAGAACATTTACATCACATTCAATAGATCCCGAATACTCTGTGACAACACAAGTTGTATGTCAATCTAGAGAAATTACAATTTGACATGTATATAATTTAGTATATAAGATACATTATGGATGAACATGGGGTGTATGTGGACCTAGCCAAGATCCAAGTCATTCGTGATTGGCTAGCCCTGATGACTCTAACAGAGCTCTGCAGCCTCTTGGACCTTGCCAACTTCTACCATAGGTTCATGTTGGGGTTCTTTCATATCACTTGGCCCTTAAGCCAAGTTACAAAGGGTGGAGTTAAAGCCATTTTTTCCTGGTTTGAGTCACAACAAAAAGAATTCAAGGATCTGAAATACCACCTCTACTCAACACGATTCCTCACTCTACCAAAATCGCAACAGTCATTCGATATTGAGACAGATGCCTCTAATTATGCTATCAGTGCATTCCTCACTCGGTGTGGACATCTGGTGGCATATCACAATGAGACACTCTTTGATATTATTCACRTGTATCCCACCTATGACAAGGAGATGTACTCCATTGTCCAGGAATGTCGAACATTGTGCAGGAATGTCGATAGTGGAAGCATTATATCCTAGGAAAGTAAATGATCATCCACACTAATCATGAGCCTCTGCAATTCATGCAGAAAAAAATGAAAGTTATAGAAGGAATGCCATAAAAAATGGTCCACTTACTTGTAACAATTCCGCTTGAACATTAAGTACAGGAAGGGCAACAAAAATTGTGTTTCAAATTGCCTCAACCGGCCCCTAGTTGTGGCACTAGCCACAGTTTTTAAATCTTGTGGGCCTGAGACCTCCAGGTGGCCCCAATTGTATGACAACGATCTTGACTTCACTACTACATATTAAACACTAGGTATAGGTAAACAAGTTCCAAACTCTCACCTCTAGGATGCACTTTTATGTTATCTGGGCCATGTTTGGGTTCCTTCGAGTGAGCATACAAAGCTAATTCGGGAGGCACATTACAATTGAGAGGCAGGGCACTTAAGTGTGGAGAATATAGTAGCAGACTTCATAAGCATTTCTACTAGTCAAAACTTTGACATGCCGTTAGCAAGTATATCAAATCGTGCATTGTATGTGCCATTGATAAACTTGTCATTAAGAAGTAGGGGATGTACACTCCTCTACCTACCCCAGAAAATCCTTAGGACTCAATATCCATGGATTACATGTCAGTGTTTCCTTCCACTAAGCATGGTAACGATTTTCTTTCTGGTTATCAATCAGTTCTCTGAGATGGCCATTTTGGCACTATGTAAGAAGAGTATAACAACCGAAGCCACTACCAAGCTATTCTTTGAGCATGTTTGGGTTCATTTTGGGCTACCAAAAACCATTATTTTAGATAAGGATAGTAGGTTCCTCAATACCTTTTGGTCTAGCATGTGGTCTCTGATGGACACCAAGATGACTAAAGCAACTTCCTTCCACCCCCAGATAGATGGACAAATATAAGTGGTCAATAGGATGATTATTCATATCTTGCACATGTATAACTCTAAGCATCCACATACATGGGATGAGAGCCTTCCATATGTTCAACAGAGCACTCCACAACTATATTGGCCACAACCCTTTCCATGTGTGCTTGGGGTTCCAGCCATTGACCCACATTGATGTAGATCCTGCCATTGCATCTTCAAGGGAAGATTCCTCCGATTATTAGACTGAGGTAGATAGAGCATCCAAATTGTTGAACGGATCCAACACATCCAACAATAGGTTCATGATATCCTACAGAAAGCCAATGCCAAGTACAAGCAACAACATGATCAACATTAGTTTCCACAAAATGTTTAGGTTGGTGATAGGGTGTGCTTGCATTTGTAGAAAGAATGCATCAAAGGCCCCCATAGGAATATCAAAACACTATAATATGGGCCTTACACCATCACGAAGGTTGTGGGTGAGAATTCTTTTAAATTTAGTATTCCCCTTTTTCTTGGCTTGCACCTAGTATTTAATGTAGAGTTGCTTCGAACATATTTTCCACCCCTATTGGACACTTCAGAGGTGTCTAATAATTTGGCCCCTATAGAAAACGAACTTGACTAAATTGAACAAGCTACAATGTATCAAATCATGGACACCAAGATAAAGGGAACCTGCCAGCAAAACATACAACTCTATCAAGTTGTCAAACTAGGACAACTTCTTCACCAAGGTGAGTGGCTCACCAGGAGTCAAATTTGACAAATGTTTCCTCAATGAATGAGGGAAATTGATGCAACATGGACCACTGCTTCCTAAGGGGAGAGGAATGATCCAAGGTAACATAAGTGATCACCCACCTCTTCCAATGACTCAACACGTTTCTCCATCTTGACAGTTTTTTTTATCTGTGGTTTTTCAGGTCCTAAAGTTTTGGGGCCACTTTGAGGCCTTAAACGATGTTTTTTGGCCATTTGGGGGCCTAAGTGGTCATGGCCTGCCAAAAATTATACTTCTCAATTAGATATTTCCAATGGGCTATTGTGTGGCCCCAATGGAGATTGTATGCAAAAAAATCCCCCTCGAGAAGTTGACGTATCAACTAACGACCTCAAGGCCCACAATCCTTTTGGCGCTTCATCTCCTAGAGTTAGGGTTTTGGATCTTTGGGGTTTTCTCCTATTATGGTTTAGTACTTTATGTTAAAATTACATTTCGGCCTCTTGTAATGTGATATTGTGAATGGGCATAGATGGCACCTCTCTCTTCGAAGACAAGGTACCACCATTCTAGCTAGTTTGTATTGCTTTTCATTTTACAGTCTTTTCATATTTCATTCATTAACATAATTTGGGTTTCACTATATTACTCTTCTCTCTACAAAATGTTTGTGTGTGTTTCCATTCATATTTTTGGCTTTAATTTTGTTCTCTATATAATCCAAATCAACTAGCTTTCAAGAGCTAGGAATTTTCATTGATTGCATGTGTAATCCTTTAAAAGGGAGCATTTAGCTTAGATTTACCACTTTAACACTTTATTTTACTACCCCTTTAATATTTTTCTTTCTTTGATTTCTTGGTCCTTTCTTTAGATATGCATTATTAAGCATAGGAATTAGGGGTAAGGGCCTTTTGGTGAGGTGGCATAGCTCTAGATTTTTACTTTTTATTTCTCTTCACCTCTATCCTTTTTGTCTTTATTTGATTATGCTTTTACATAGGGTTTTCATTTTCCCAGCTAGACCTTGTTGAATGACATTTGAAAAGTCAAACATGAGAGGGAATAAAATTTTATGAATGGAATGAAAGTGAACGGGGAATATGTAAAGTGTTATGTATTGTTTGGGATATGAAACATGCTAATCAACCGGATTTCTAGTAGTATGACTTGACCCAAGATGTGATGACACTTATCTAATGGAAAATTATGTCCCCCGTGGTATAAAGAGGCAAATAGTAATTGTTTAATGTTATAAAGTGTTATTATATCATACTTTAGTGTTTATCACGTTCACAACTAGATTAGAAGTTATAACACCATGTCTAAGTATCAAACCCATACATGAGAGCATAGCACAAGAAGTGAAGTAAATCAAACTAAACCAAAGTACCATGGCCATGTGAAATGAAAGCATAGTGTACCATTTTCAAGTGCATATGTCATTTAAGATGTAAAATATAAGAGCATATATACCATGTTCGAGTCATCTAATATACCCGAGGAGTGATGTGAGGCTAGATCATCATGTAATTGAAGGAGAATAATAAAAATGTCTACATTTGGATGGAATGAGAAAAATATCCCATGCAAGTTGGAACACACCACACTAACTGAAGGGTGGTTGAAGGGTAGCTCTAGGAGTGTTACCCTTGAAGGGGAAACATTTTTCTCCTACTCGGGGACATGCACTCTTAGAATAAGAGTGTCTGAGAACTCTAGAATATCATCCATATCTATGATCTACACACATATAACTTACTCAAAGCATCGGTAAAATACAAATAGGGTGAATCTACCACCCTAGTAAACTACTATAAAAAACCAAATGACTTTGAAAAAATGATTTTTTTTTTAGTCTAAGCATGTAGCCATGAATGGAATTATTCTAAGGAAATTAAAGTGTCAAGCAAACTAAGCAAGCAATGCATGATAGGAAACACACAATTGGAGGCAAGAAAATGCATGGAAACAATCAAACACAAGTCATATACTACTTCTCAAAGGAGCTTATTATTTCCTAATCCTACTAGCTAACTCGGGACTAAGGGTGCTAGGTGAAGTCATAGAGCCAATGCAACCACTTGATGAAATCATTTTTTTGAGAATTTCCCTTATGTTTGGTTAAGAACCAAAATAGGGACACATTAAATATGTATGGGCATGACATGTAATCTCCATTACTCCTAGGCTCATAACCAAAGTAGGAYCACAATCATGAAGCTCAAGGCCAACTTCTTGCCAAGGTTGGTTATCACTTCCACAAACTTCATCCATTCAAAGGTCAATRAGGCTGATGTAATCATTCTTTTCATCATAAGAATATGTCAACCCATTTATCTCAGTTSTTGAATCACTAAGGAGAAGAGACATTGAAGGCAACTCCAGCTGGAATCTATATGAGGATCGTTGACTTTCCATGTCACTTTCAATCAAAGGTAAGGAATGAAAATGGGAACACTCATGAATCAAGGTTAGTCTTTCTAGAACATAGGGAAAGGAATGCTCCATATCTATGACAACCCCTTCAAACTTAACCATTTCATAAAGTGGTAACCAATTCTCAACAATTTTTTTGAAGAAATATGAAAGAGATGAGATCTTTCCTTTACCACGTTTTTTGTACCAATCAAAAATATCATCCTCAAGAAAATACAAGGACAATATAAACAACGTCATCTTAATGTCTTCATGAATAATGTTGAGATTGAAATAACATCAATGAAATATGTAATCTATAAAATAGGTGAGTCACCAAGTCCATAGAACCTTGGTAATTCTTCTCTCCAATCTTCGTAATCATTTGGAAACCCATGGATTCCTGAGAAATCTAAAGGACCAAGTAAATTATCCAACAACCAATCCACTTCATTTCCTTCAAGGTTTAGACCATTAGATTCTTCAACACAATCTTCCAAGTTAAGTCTAAGTTCAACAATCTCAATTTCTCCCTCCTTATCAATATCGTAAATAGGATCCCCTTAAAAATAAAACAACTTGTATCATGTTTATGTCTTTTAGTGTGAAAGGGATCAATAATGCTTCCAACATGAAGGTCATTATTTTCTCCATGGAATGAGGTAAAATCCACTAATCCTTCTTCAAAGTACACCCTTTCAAAATTATCAAAAGATGGATCATAAAATTCAAAATTTTGATAAGGAGTGTGACTCGTCAAACCATTATCTTCATGTGGATGGGGAAAAAATGGTTATTCTCACCCTCTAGATTTTCATCCAGGTTCTTTTTATCAATAAATTCACAAGGTTTATCTTGTTCTTCAAACCCTTCCCTTTGAAGCACCAAAAAGTTCAAAACTTTGGAAAGGGGTGCACTTTATTAAATCATTATCTTCATGTGGATGGGAAGAAAAAATTGATTGTTTTTATCATAAAATCATGTTTTTTCCAACTTATCATAAAATCATTTTGATTCCCTTTTGATATTTTAAGTGTGATGATGAATTATTGTAATTTTGTTCATTAACATTACTGAATGATGCATTTACTTGATTTGTTTTCCTATGAGATTTTGTGTGATCATACAAGAACTATGCACTAGAGGTAGTGATTTTTTATCATTATAACATGTGCAAACTATGTATCCACTAGCCACACACACATACCCTACACATGTACAATTAATTGATGTATTAATTATTAAACTAGATTATTAACTATTTAATTGAATGGTTTAATGATTATATAAATTATTTTTCACACATAAATATCAAGTAGCATTATATACCTTCTTTGAAATTGATTGTTTATTGGTATGATGAATTAAATGAGTATGGTGGGTTTTCATAAATTTTTGGGAAAATTGTCAAGTTGCACTTATAAGATGCATGAGAAGAAATACTTTGCATTCTATTTATTGTTATTTTATGTAAGTCATTTATATTTTAGTTTTATTTTATCTTTTTCCCAAAAATCTAGTTGAGGGAGGTTGATGGCTAATAATGAGGGTGGTTAAGAAGACTTGGAGAAGGGGGTATGGAAACTTGATAAATGGGAATATGAAGTGGTGTTGAAGGGGGGAGGTGAAGAGGTTGCAGCTTATGGAGAGTTTGGATAATTATTGGAAGAGATATTTCTTCTGACATTCTTCTTAGAGTATATGTGCATTGTTGTTCTTGGAGTAATGGGCATGCAAGACCAATAGAGCGAAAGGTTTCTTGGAGCTAGGAATCTCACTAGGCTCCTACTCGGCTGAGAGGATAATTCTATTCCACTCTGGGAAAGTGGAAAAAGACGTATGGAGGCATTAGCATCTTCTTACTACTCGCTAGACTACCCTGCAATTGATTAGGTTCAACAACCCAAGGTGCATGTATTTTCTTATTATTTTGCTATGCCATTGAAAGAGAAACATAATTTTTCTTACATCAAATCGCTTATTGCATATGTATTTAAATTATGACATATTGTTTCATAGAATCTCAGGATAGAACAACCCCGAGGGTTAACTCAATTGGTTTAGATCCAGACGCGATGTTTTATGCCTCTCTTGATTCCCCTGGGGAAAGGACCTGTAATAAGGGCCAACGGTTTACCTTGTTTACAATCCATGAAATGTGAGGAAGTACTTAGAGGGTTTCCCACGGTTTCTTCCATCGAAAAAAAAAAAAAAGAATCTTAGGGATAGTTATTACAATATTTTTGGAGCCAAGTGAGGAATCATCCTTCACAACCCCGTGCCAAGTTGCAATGTAACATTGGTGTGGGTTTAAATCTGCACCCTCAAACAAAGGGGCCTTCCAAACCTATAGTCATTTGGACCTTCGATTATGTTTTAGATTGATGATAGGATTTTTTCCTATGATATAATATGACACTTCTTAGTATTGCAAGAAATATTGCAGGTCTTCCACTTGTTATGTTCTAATTATGTAGGTTTTAAACCAACACGTTGGAGAAAGGGGGCCTCCTAAATCCATAATAATTCTATCCATTGGATAAAATCCCAATCAAGGGTCAGATTTCAACCTATGGTAGGAAAACATAATGGTTAATATAAGCATAGAACAAATGTCATTGACACTTGGAATCTCCCCATTGGTGTGGGTTTTGAACTTGCACCCCTTTACGAGAGGATCCTTTTGGACCCATAACAATCATGATGATTTATGGGTATTTGATTGGATAGTTGGGAAAGCACCCACACTAAATATGATAGGGATTCTACCACATAGTCCCACTTTTTAGAAACTTAGGATAAACCTTAAGATAATGTTACCCATCTATTTGTATTGACATAAGACTTAGACCTTAGAAATGAACTCTTAGGGGGCAACATATCCAAGGATTATGGCAACCATAAATTGTTTTAGCAATTATTACAATAGGTAGGTATATGCAAGAGAAAATTTCATTCTAAAAATGATATGTATGAACAATTTTCAGGGGGGTATACATTTAAGCATAACATTGTTAATAAGAAACTTATAGAAAAAATTGATTGTTGTGTTCCAAAACCTTAGAATATCATAATAACCCTGAGTACATAAAATGTACACCAAATTTGAGCATGAAGCACAACTCCAAAATAGATCAGAGAGATGAGTTACACAATAACTTCTTAAAGAATATGAGAACCTTCAAATTTTAAATGTATATGATATGACCCCAAGGTGTCATATATGGGGTTAAATGTATACGTAATGGGGTAAATGTACAAGTATTAGTGGTTTCCCTAATAAAGGGGCTGTAAGTTTTATACCTGCGAAGTAAAGCAATGCATATAGATTCTTAAGCAATACAGAAATTAATCAATCGCTCATACACAGAGTACACAGAGATTTTATACCGGAAACCCTCAACCGGGAAAACCTTTATTATTTTCATTATATCGAATTTCACCATTCGCCATACAAAATATACAATGTTTTTAGGTATTCCGTAGATACCAAAACCCTAATCCCTTAATCCGAGATTAATTTACAAATCCGCTAAAAATAGCAAAAACCGCCCAAAAAAAAAATTTCAGGGCGCTGCGCGTAACCAGGGGGGGCATACCTGCCCCCCCTTAGGACCCCCCTAGGAAAGCGCCCGATGCACATGGAAGATCTCTAGGTGAAGGGATCGTCAGACATAGTTGTCGTATCTGACGCACCTACACACACACACACACATGCAAAGAATATAACACATACCC
>JASDQU010436709.1:20259-30819 GCA_032191745.1 Picea mariana
CCCGGTTCCCTCTGAGTTAGGACCTTTTGCAGCTCCTTTCTCCTCATACAAGGGTTTTATCATTGCTCAGTTGGATCCTAATGGTGGATTTGAATATAGTGGATTTGAGCAATCCTTCTCCACTAGAGAACACATAAAAAAGCACTTAACTACCTCGGAAGGTGTTGTTAGAGGCAGAGAAACAGGTCCTAGGTTGAAGTAGAAAATTTTAAAGAACAAAGGGAAAGTTGGGAACCTAGCTCTTGGTGAAGACGTGGAGTTCAACCAAGTCACCCTTATGGCAAGCCAAACAATTGTTGGGAGAGTGAATGGCAGGGTATTCGTGGTGAAAACCATCCGAGATTGGATTCAAGATGCTTGGCAAGCCTAGCTTGGATACTCGCCGGAACTGGTGGAATTAAACATGAATTGGTACACTTTCATCTTCCAAAGCAACGAACACTCCAAATGGGTACTAAGTAAAGCATGGAGTATCAACAACTCTCCACTACTTCTCAAATCATGGAATCCACTATTTGATGCAAGTACAGAACGCCTCGACAAAATTATGGTCTGGGTAAGACTACCAATGCTTCCCTTCAATGTATGGTCCTTTGAGTACTTCAAAAAAATTGGGAATTTCTTAGGAGATTTCTTGGATGCGGATATGTCTTATGAAGAAACAAAACAAAGGAAGGTTGCAAGAATTCTAGTTAATTTGAATGTCAGGGAAGGTCTGGGGGAAGAGATGGACCTCACCTGGGGAGATTACATGTATTCTCAAAAACTGGACTATGAAAACATATCGTTCAGATGCCGAAGATGTCATCAATATAGACATTTGGTTAAAAATTGCAAACTCCCTCTAAGAACCAAAGGAATAGTGTATGGGAGGCTTAAAGATTCACATAAAACGTTGGCTCTTCAGTCCCTGAACCCTCCCCACAAAAGGAGCAGGGATGTCAAACTGAATACCTCACAGAAGCTATGGCAGAAGAATTGGACCAACCCTGTTTAGAGCTGGCTACCACATGCTCGACCCAGCAAGCTCCAGTCCAGACAGAAGACTCTGCCTTCTTGGTCATGGGTACCTCCTCTAACCCTACCCCCTCTATTATTGTTTTAATAAATATTTTGTCTATTAAAAGTCATGAGTGGTTTCTCTCACTGATCCTCCCTCTGTTCCCTCCCTTGGTTACTTTTCAACCCCCCTTTCCACTTTCCTCCTCACCCCCTTGATGCCCTGGCCTTTCCCCGACCTCCTCTTCTTCTCTCCTACCCCCGATCCTACCTGCTTCGTCCCCTACCCCTGCCTCGGATGATTCCACCACTTCATTGACTAATACCTCTTCAAGAAGATACTTCTTAAGATCACAGAACAGAGAACACTCAAGAGGTTTAGCCTTGGACCCGACTCTAGCAAAGAAATCTGACAGAGGCAGGAAATCACTCTTTTCAAAAGCATAAAAGAGAGCCAGAATTGATTTACTAGAAGGGAAACAGGTTTCTATTGAAAGGGCGCTTAGAGAAAGACGAACCCTGGGAAAGGGGCCTTGATGAAGTGTTGCTCCTTCAATTGTAGGGGTTTAGTTGGTCCCCTAAAAAAACCATCCCTAAAAAGGATGATTCTCACAAAACATCTGGATGTACTTCTCCTTCAAGAAATTGGGGGAAGGGGTGGAAGTTGATAACAGACTCTCTTTTCTTTTACCGGATTGGAGATTCATTACCATAGACTCGATCAAGAGATCTGGAGGACTAGCTATCGGATGGAATTGTCGTACTATAAAAGTTCTCAACTCTTGGGGTTTTGAATCTAGACTTGGGATCACAGTCATCTCAACAGAACTTGAAGATCCCCTTAATATTGTGAACATCTATGGCCCCTATCACAACAAAGGCTCTTACTGGGATGTTGTCGTCAACAAGTCCTTCCTAAAAGAAAATCACTTAATTTTGGGAGGAGACTTAAACTTCTCTCTAGGCATTAAAGAAGTTTGGGGAACCCATGCGAGATCTGACCCCCTCTCGACCTACTTTACACAAAAACTGGAAGAACTCAATCTTATGGATATTGATCCGGTTAATTTCAAACCAACTTGGAGGAATAACAGAGTGGGAGAAGACAACATTACAAAATGACTGGACCGGTTCTTGATAAAGGATACTCTAATAGAAAAATCCTTTCAATTGAAACAATGGATAGGACACGGAGGAATCTCAGATCATTATCCAATTTTTCTTGAGATAAGAACTGGGATGGATAAGCCACCCAATCCTTACAAATTCAACAGAACCCGGCTCAGTGATGAAACTTTTCTAAAGCTGGTTAAGAAAAATTGGCGAATTTATGACCCAGAGAGCAATGAGGCGGCATGTCTACACTTTGTAAAAAATCTACACATTATCAAAAAGAAGACGAAGACCTGGGCACATCAAAAACTACTAAAAGAGGATTTGGAACTAAAGGAACTGGAATCACAACTAAACCTTATCTCGGAAGAACAGAGTGGAGGATTTGATACAACTCATGCCAAATTAAATCTGCTAAAATTGGAAGAAACAAGAAACAAACTACTAAAGGAAAAAGAAGAAACACGGAGATTAAAAAGCAGAGCCACCTAGATGAAGAGTGGAGATGAGAACAAAAAGTTTTTCTAAGCATTTGCAAAAGGCAGAAAATGCACAAACTCAATCTGGCAGTTAAAGGATCAAGATGGAAAAAAGGAACATACTTTCGAAGGAATGGCGAAAATTGGGAAAAAGTTCTTCCAGGATCTCTATAAAGCAGAAAACAAGGCCACTATAAAAGAAGTGATTTGAATGGTACTATACTTTCCAGGCTTTACTAGTGAGGAATACAATAGAATGCTTATGGAAAAGGTAACACTAGAAGAACTTAAGGATGTAATGAAAATCTTTCAAAAGGACAAAAGCCCAGGACCAGATGGATGGACAATTGAGTTCTTTATGGGCTTCTTTTATACTATTGGACAAGATATACTAAGCCTAGTTGAAGAGACAAGGCTTATTGGACAGTTGCCACTGAGTTTAAACTCAACCTTCATTGCCCTTATTCCAAAGAAGGACAACCCAGACACCCTGGATGATTTCAGACTGATCTCTTTGTGCAATTGCATCTACAAGATCATCTACAAAGTCATAGCGAGAAGATTTAAGACGATACTGTTTGATAAAATTTCTTTGGAACAATTTGGATTCCTAGAGGGCAGGCAGATTCACGAAGCAATAGGAGTGGCGCAAGAAGCCCTACACAACATAAAGACCAGGAAGCTAAAGAGTATGGTTCTTAAAATYGATCTATCCAAAGCCTATGACAGGGTAAGTTGGCTCTATATCCGATTGCTTTTAACGCATCTAGGCTTTACAGTTCCTTTTATCAGATGGATTATGTGTTGTCTTTCAACTGTAACTTTCTCAATCCTCATAAATGGGTCAACTACGGATTTCTTCTGAAAGAGGTTTAATACAAGGCTATCCACTTTCCCCTCTATTGTTTCTTCTTGTCGCTAAAAGAATAAGCAGGGCTTTAGTAGCAAAAAAACGATCTGGGTCTTTCCCAGGCATCAATATCTCCAATACTCTTCACATAACTCATCTTCTCTTTGTAAATGACATTCTTGTCTTTTCTGCAGGAACTAGAGGGGAAGCAGACAATCTCAATAACACTCTGAAACTCTTCTCTAAAGCTACATGAATGATAATAAACAAAGGAAATTCTACCCTCACCACCTCTTGTCTATCAGAATTGGAAAAAAGACGATACAGACTTCTCTTTCCATTTGAAGAGAAAACGATTGATGAAGGAATCAAGTATCTAGGATTCACATTGAAACCAAATGATTACAGGAAGGAGGATTGGTCTTGGCTCCTGAAGAAATTAGAAAAAATATTAAGTTCTTGGAGTCACAAATGGCTCTCCAAGGCTGGTAGATTGGTGCTAGTAAAATCAGTATTGGAAGCCATCCCAGTATTTTGGATGTCACTGTCTTGGATCCCAAAAGGAACTTTGGAGGCAGCTAGAAAACTATCTTTCAGATTTTTGTGGAGTGGAAAGAAAGATACAAATGTGACTCCTAGGGTAAGATGGAAAAGGATTGCAGTCCCAAAAGATTTAGGCGATTGGGGCTTAAAAAATATACATGTTTTTCTCCAAAGCCTTGGCTGCCAAAGGGGGATGGCGCCTTCTTTCTACAAAAAGCCTTTGGACAAAGGTTGTCATTAAAAAGTACATTGAACCAGACTCCCTGGAGTCTTGGATCAGAAGAACTCATAAATCCCTCAAAGGTGCTTCAATGATCTGGAAGGCAGTGATAAAATCTTTCCCTGTCATAGAAGGTGGTCTTGCCTGGAAAGTAGGAAATGGATTTTGAGTAAGACTAGGGGCTGATCCTTGGATAGGAAGTGAAGGAAAACACTTACTCTCAGATCACCTACTAGCTACTTTAAAACAAAAAGGATTGAACTCCTTAAACTCACTTGCAGACCAACCCTCCACTACCCTCTGGGCTCAAGGGTGGAAAACTGCCACTACCCTCAATTTAAATACTGAAGATTCAACAGAATTTGAGAATTATCGAAATGCCCTTTTTCTCTCACAAATCAGGATAAGAGAACAAGAAGATGAATTGGTCTGGGACAAAGATGAGTCTGGTATCTACACTCCAAAGGAAGGATACTTACAACTAATGCAAGATTTCTATGAAGCTGAACTAGTCTGGTGGTGGAAAAAGATTTGGAAGATCAATGGTCCAACCAAGGAAAAACTCTTCTGGTGGTGTGTGCTTTCAAACAAAGCCCCAACCTGGGATATACTACAAAAAAGAAATTTTGCCGGACCAAGTAGATGCCCACTGTGCAAGACTGAGGGAGATTCGACACTACTTTTCTTTCTTGAATGCACTTACATAAAAGTGGTCTGGTTAGAAGTTTTAAGCACTCTGAATTTCCCTTTCCAGTGGGAAGGCCACACCTTGGAACAAGCCTAGAAGAACTGGTGGGAAAACTCCACTTACAAAACATACAGATTACTCCCTTTACTAATCACTTGGGGAGTTTGGATAGCAAGAAATGAATCCATCTTCAAAGAGGTGACTACAACTCCCAGGAAAACCTCACTAAACAGTCTGTCTATTTTATCCTCCTTTCTATCAAAAGAAAGAACAAAGAACAGAGTAATAAAAGAAGTTTACATAGAAAAATCCACAACTTGGTTTTTTTTTTTATGGAGCCTCCCAACATTACACTTGTGGAGGAGGAGCATTACTATACTACTCAGACACACACCACTTCACTTTCTCTGCTGGATTGGGAAATGGAACAAACAATTATGCTGAATTAATGAGCCTTAAACTTCTCATGGTTTTTGCACTCGAAAAGGACTGCAAAAAGTTAACAGTTTTTGGAGACTCAAAAAATGCAATAAACTATATAATTGGGACTCAAAGATGCAATAATATTAGACTTGCCAATATTGTGGAAGACATAAAATCACTACAGAAATTTTTTGACTCCTTTTCCTGTCAACATGTCTACAGGGAAAAAAATAAAGAAGTGGAAAGGGCTTCGAAAAAGGGCACATACATGGAGATGGGCCACTGGAGGATCACAAAATACATAAATGAACAAATACAAGAACAACAGAGAAACTTTTTGTAAATGAATGTAACTGTTAAAAGTTTTTACAAGATTTTGGAAACAAAATCTAAGAAGGATACTACGAAGACAGTATTCAGTACACTGTAGCATTACAGATTTTTGGGAATGACTATGTAAAATCCCACGAGATGAAGAAGAAAGAACTACTCGATATGAAGTATGCATACATACTATATCACAAGAATACACCAGGGTTGTATCTACAAAATGTAATTTTGATTGTCATAATGAAAATTACGTTTTTTTTTCCGAGGAAAAAAGTAGAGATATGAAAATTATTGCTTTTATTTTTTACTTTATGGTAAAGGAGAAGTTTTGTTAGGATCTGATCGTGTTTGTTTTTGTGAAGGTCACCTAATTAGAATCTAAACAAATTGATTATATGGTACATATACAATGGATGATGCAATATTTTGGTCTTAGATACGATAGATATAGAATGGATTATGCAATACTTTGGTCTTAAATATTTGTTATAGTTTTTTGAGACAACACAATGTATATTCAAATTAAAGTTAATATATATATTAAACTAATTCAAAAATTCAAAAACTATAATTATTAATGAAAAAAATATATGGTATTTGACAAGAAAAGTAAAAAAAAACATTTAATCAAATTATATGTTATTTGACAATAAAAGACAAAAAAACATTAATTTGGTTGGAAAATTTAAACATCACTTATATTAAACGCACATGTATTGAATTTTCATTTGACTCAATAGCATAACCATTGTTGGTGAGTCACTATCATATTGTCATAGTACCCACCTCAAGTTTCTTATCAACAATAAGTAAGTATTGTCTTATTGTCATAGAATTCACACAAGATCATCCAGACCAAACATTAATGAGTATTAATGTGGAAGAGAATATTTTTGTATTTTTAGTCGACACTGGAGAAATTCTATTATAAAATAAAAGTTGTAGCCTAGCTAACAACACTATTACATATGCCATATGTCTGAAATTTAAACAAATTTTGTAGTTCATAGCTTTCCTGATACAAAATTTGCATGTCTTTAGGCAAAAAATTTCAATATTTCTTATTGATATGGATCTTATAAAAGACTCCTAGAATACTTATGACAATAAAATACATTTACTTAATGAAATACATGGTGACTAACAACCTCATTCAATTCGATATTCGAGGGAACCGAACTTTCCTATTCAAATTCCACATTTTCCACTAGCTAATGCACATTGTCCTCTTCTTTCAGATCCCCATGAGCTAAATTAATAGATATTCTTTGATTTGATGTGCATGATTGGGCTTCCTTACTCATATTTGTAACCATGTTTCTCAGAAAGCTACATTTTGCTTCTAGTGAGGCTATTTACTACTTTTGTTGAACTAAAGTGCCCATTATTGTAGCAAATTGTGTAACCACCTGGTGCTCATTGTCATGAACCTTGGTATTGATTGACAAGAGAGAGATTTTGTTACACTGAATATGATCCTCATGACTGGGAAGCACCCGCTTTAGCTATTGAAGGTCCCTATGATCCATGAGAGTAGAAGCGAGAGAGATAGACGAAGAGTCAAGGGAAAGTTAGCCCAACAACATGAACCAAACAAATCTTACAACCCACCAAGCCATAACCACAATTATCCAAGTAGGAGTTCTGAGACTGGACAACCTTGAATCCTTCAAATTACTAGACCACCCAAGAAATTTGTTCTCACTACCTGGATATGAAAGGGAAAATAGAGAAATTCCAAGCACACCAATAATACAAACTCCAAATACATTCCACCAAGTAATTTTCCTACCTACCCACCTTAAGATAGACATAGATTTCCAAACAAAATTCTTGTTTCTTGCAAACTCCGAACCACATAGTGTGCAAGGCCACTCACATACTCTATTCTCACTACCATGGATTTAAAGGACTAAGAAACATCTTTCAATCACCCTAGGAGGGCCAACTCTAAATTCTAATAGGGGGAACCTTGATAAGAAAAAACACAAAGATAGAGTTTCTTCACATAAATCTCTAGGATAGAAGCTTACTAGGCCCAATAATGCAACAACACATGAGCGATGATACTGCTTACCAAGACGTAGTCAATGTGTTGGAGATGAAAGCCAATGGCCATTGTGTTGGAGCAGTGATATTGCTTACCAAGACATGGTCGTTGTGTTGGAGCTAAAAGCTTACACACATGCACTCAACTTTTGATTGAGTCAATAACATAACCATTATTGGCGAGTCACTATCATATTGTCATAATGCTTAGCTCAAAATTATTATCAACAATAAGTAAGTATTGTCTTATTGTCATAGAATTCACACAAGACCTTCCACAACCAAACATTAATGAGTATTAATGTGGAATATAATATATATTTTCTTAAAACCGAAATTGAGGAAATTATATTATAAAACAAAATTTGTAACTTGGCTAACAACACTATTACATATGCCACATGTCCAAAATTTAAACAAGATTTGTAGTTCACAACTTGCTTGATACAAAATTTGCATGTCTTTGGGAAATTTTTTCCAATATTTCCTACTGCTATAGATATTATAAAAGACTCATAAAATACTTATAATAGTAAAATACATTTACTTAACGAAATGCATGGCAACTAACAACCTCATCCAAGTTGACATTTGAGGGAACCAAGCCTTGTGGTTCAAACTCCATATTTTCCACTAGTTGATGCATAGTGTCCCTTTCTTTCAGATCCCCATGAGTTGAATTCATAAACAATATTTGATTTGATGTGCTTGATTGGGCTCCCTTACTCATATTTGTAACCATGTTTCTCAAAAAGATACATTCCACTTCTTGTGAGGCCATTTTCTACTTTTGTTGAACTAATGTTCCCATTATTATAGCAAATTGCATAACCATCTGGTGCTCATTCTCATGAACCTTGGTAGTGATTGAGAAGAGGGAGGTTATGTTACATTGCATTTTATCTTCATGATTGTGAAGCACCCACCTTATCTCTCAAAGGTCCTTGAGATTCTTGATAGCAAAAGTGAGATAGACAGATGAAGGGTCAAAGGAAAATAGACCTAGCAATAAGAACCAAGCAAATCTTCCAACCAACCAAACCACAACCACAATTATCCAACCAAAAGCTATGAGACCAGAGAACCCCAAATCCTTGACCACACACGAACTCTATTCTCACTACTAGAACATGAAAGGGAAAACAAACAAATTCCAACCACACCACCAATACAAACTCCAAATACATTCCACCAAGTAATTTGCTCACCTGCCCACTTTAAGATAAACATATATTTCCAAACAAAATTCTTGTTACTTGCAAACTCTGAACCACACAATATGGAAGGATACTCGCATACTCCATTCTCACTACTAGAGATTAAAATGACTAACAAACAAGTTCCTACCACCCCAGGAGGGCCAACTTCAAATTCTAATAGGGGTGAGCTTGATAAGAAAAAACACAAAGACATAGTTTCTTCACATAAATATCTAGGATAGAAACTTACTAGGCCCAATAAATGCAACATCATATGAGTGACGATATTGCTTACCAGGACGTGGCTGCTATGCTAGAGCTGAAAGCCAAATTTCCCTGAACTCCAACCTTTCCACAATTCCATTATCCCATCTCGAAACAGATAAACACCAACCTCATCTTCAAAATCGTGTTTGGCCATGAGATCAGGCATACAACAAAGGTACTATAGTCTCTTTGATTTATTGAGCTTGCCTCGGATATGAGGCTCAAATGTGCGAGTGTAATTTCCCTTTCTCGCTCCATTAAATTCAGTAAAATTTGACTATGGGATAGGTTGATATCCCTCATTTCCATTGATAAAAATAACCCCTTCTTTTAGCTTTGTAGCCTTGTATGCATGCTTATATGCTTCTTTGTGGTTTTTCCTTAAGACTTGGTGAAACAAAAGTTTTTCAAATTTGTCAGATTCCTTATATACTCGAGCAATGATGGATGTCAAAACATAGTCAGTTGAGATGGCTTTTGAGATCACCAAATTGATTATTGTGCTTGAGTCTCTTATAACTATCATAAATTATGGTCAATTGCAAAATGTAAGCCATGGAGTAAGACATATGCTTTTACTTGGTTATTGGAAGAATTGCCCAATCCCCATTCATAAATTTTATCAAATTTTCCTCTAAAATCAATTATGATCCCCACACTTACCACCCCTATATAAAATAGAATCTTAATATTAAAATATATCACTATTGAAATAAAATTTTAATATAAAAATATATCACTATACTAAGATAGCTCATGACATTATATAGATAATAATCAATCATAGGTTAAAGATGCCTTACAAAATATAACACTAAAACTTCTAAAAATATTGGTACTCAAATGAAAAAGGACTTTATCACATAGGCAATTAGTTTACCTAGGGGGGAGAAGAAGCGGATGCCTAAACAAGTCCAACATAAAGATGCCTTGGAGGAGCCTTTTTAGCTAACTCCACCAAGTGATTTATTTATTGATTTGGAATGTTTTTAGAGCAAGTCATAGATTTACACCTCAATTCAACCTTTAAACAAAGAAAGAATTTAACATCAATTCAAAGACTTGCACTTCAAATTCAATTTTTAAATTAATAAAAAATATAATAGGGAGAATACTAAGAACTATGTTATCACATTAATACAAAAACTCATCCCCCAAAATAAATTTCTAATTTAACAAAGATTTTAATGCAAATAATGTCAAGAGATCAAACTTAGTAGAAACAATAACTCAATAATACATATTCCAAACTTTCCTAATAAAAAAAATAAACAATCCCAAATACAAATTTTAAAAGTATTTGAAACATATTTTATATAAAATAGATAAATATTATACACTTCACAACAATATAGTAATTAAAGCAGTAGTTTAAAAGTTTTATTTTTTTAAGTTTTTTT